>JAQQAE010013588.1:0-12692 GCA_029823295.1 Pseudamia nigra | reverse complement strand
GTACACCTTACTAGTACTGCACTGGGCCTCTTAGCTATCATAAACTGCCACACCATGGTCATAAAGGGATGGGCATGGGCTGCAGTAATATTTTGTAGGCTGCGCTATTTAAACAAAGCACAGTCAGGAAAAAAGGTCATAAAATGTGACCCTTGAAAACTTGATACAAGGTAGGATGGATCTATGCTTTCAAGTTGCTTATGCCAGCCATCACTATAAAACCCAAATATCACAGCAGAAATATTTTCCCAGCCTTCTACTGTCCAAGTCTGACCATTCTGCTGAGAACTGTTGAAGTTGTGTGTGAAAATCCCAGTTGATCAGCAGTTTGTGACATACTCAGACCAGCCCATCTGGCACCAACAGCCATGCCATCTTCAAAGTCATGTAAATCACTTCCCCATTTTCATGCACGGTTTAAACTTCAGCAGGTCATCATTTGGCCTGTGTCTATATGCCTAAATGCATTGAACTGCTGCCATGTACCATAATTTGATGATGAGACATTTGCGTTAACAAGTGTACTTAATAAAACAGCCAGTGAGTGCATATTTATTGATAACAGCCAATCATGCGCAAAGGTCTTGGACCAGATTGGGCTTGTTGTCTTGCCTTACCTTGTTATCAACTTTGAATCATATACAAGGCACAAAAATCAATAAACTTTATGCTTAACTCAGTTTGGGGGTAGTACTTGCAAATACCTACTTTTGCCATATTTGAAATAAAAATAGAGAAAATATGTGTAAACACACAAAAATCAGGACTAAATAGCTTCAACAGGAAAAATCCATCTTTAGTGTGACATCCATTCCTGTGGCGAAAAGTAGTGTAATAATGAGACATATCTGACATGGGATGAATGAAACCTGGTCTAAGTCACCAGATCTCATATTTTCTGCCTAACACTGCTCAAAATATTTAAATTGCAGAGGGGCCACACTTACAACTACAGTATACGCTATTATAGAAAAACTTTGACAAATTTGTTTAAATATTCTATTTTGATTGAAAATGCACGGTGTGGTCAATATGACCTTCTAAAACAAATCCAGTGTGGCGTAAGACTTTTGCAGAGAACGGTATGTAACACCTAGAGAGTAACAAGCTTATAGCAATGAACATGATAAACAAGAATACATACCAGGACCGGTTTTTATGTAAAAACAGGGAGGCTCAGATGCAGTGACGATCCCGTCCCGTGACTCATGCTATAATGACTGGAGACCGACTATACAAGCTTTGTCAGCAGTAACACAACTAATGCTCAATTCCCACCAAGCATATTGGTACATACTATAGCCTTGAAATCTGAAGTCTGTTTTTGGATCATCCCGTGAAGTATGTGGACATTATTACTACAGTATTATATTGATGCATTACTGTGGGTAAGCAAACCCAAGCTTTAAAATAAGAAAAATGTAAGCTTGGGTAAATGTGTGTGTTTCCGTTGTGTCTCTCCCTTTAAAGAGTGAACGACAGTGTTTTTATTACATTGTTCTTAATGAATCTTCTCGGTTATGTCCACTCACCTCTTTGGACGTCGTTTCGTTTGAGCAGCAGCGGTGTCTTCTGCTCGTCCCGCTCTGTGTCCGTCTCGTACCGCTCCATTTCAACACCAGAACCAGTAGTGTGTACTCACTGCATCACTCACGAAAACAACAACAACAACAACAACAACAACAGGCACGGCCGCAGAGGCTCAACTTCACCGTAGCCTCCGTCAGCGAGACACGAGACACAGCCGGATGTGACACCGCCTCCTCTTCCCTATGCCCCGCCCCTTCCTCCACAAGCTCCTCCCCCTCCTTCTTCATCTTGAGTTAATTTTTTTACATTAGCGCTACGTACTGGACTGGAGTGGATTGGCTCGAGGGTGATGAATTGCAAGGCTGCTTTGGCGTTTTATCATTATTTTGTTGATTTTTTTTTTGGGTTAATTTCTTATTGTTTGGTGAGCTTTATGCATTTTGTTCATTTAGGATGCCCTTTTGCTAAATCGGGCATATTTACAGTCTTTAATTACATGCACTGTCCATGTAATATAACACAAAACATAAATAAAAACAAAACAAATACATTTTGTTGGTTATGTTGTTTTGTTAATGTGTGGATTTTTGGTTAATTTTGCTGATTATTGCGGGATAAGTTATTTTGCATATTTTTGTTGTTTTTTGAAAAATATTTTATTTTTAAGTTTTTTAAATATTTTGTTAATTTTGATGATTATTCGATTCTTATATATATTTGCCATTACAGTATTTAGTTAGTTTAATTAATTATGTTGTCAATTTTTCTTCATTTGTTAATTATTTTGGTCATTTTGTTTAGTATTTTGCTCATTCTTGTCCATTTTCTTGATTATTTGATTCATTCTTACATGTCTGGTTTATTGTTTTGTTCATTTTCGTTCATTATTTTTGACAACATTTGTTCAACTTGTTAAATACTTGGTCCATTCTTTTTCATCTTGTTGATTACTTGGTTCATCCTCACATATCTTGTTTACTATTTTGTTAATTTTTTTGATTATTTTGTCAAATGTTGTTTATTTGTCAATTTTTTTCTTGTCCATAGTGTTGATTTTTTTTTGTTCATTCTTACATATTCTCTGAATTATTTTTTGATTCTAATTGATGGTTTATAGATACAGTTGGGAAATCAATGGATGAAATTACTGCATTACCAAAATATCAGAGTATTCTAAAGTGTTTTAGCTGAAACAATATTTCTAAATGTTGTGCTTTAATTTGCTTGGGTGCCCAGTTCTTTTTCAAAGTAGCAATTCAGCATTTTTATGCTGCTGTGGTACACATGTTATGTTCACTGATTCTGATTCTTCTGCTGAATGGACTTTTCCATATTCACTGTTCAACATTTATGTAATTTCAGGTTGATTGAGTCCACATCTGTCCTCTCTGTCAGTAGCTCTGCACATCTGACTTTGCTTTTTTCCTTGAAGTATCCATTGACACCCTGGTCCTATGTAGTGACTCATCTCTACACCAGTCTGATCACCAAATGTTGACTGGTTCAGTAGTTGCAGCCTTCATCCTAACACATGCTGTGTTGCTGGGTCCCAAACGAAGACCTATCAGCCTTTTAATTTTTGTGTTTTATTATACCTTGTTCATTTTCCATAGTTATACCAGACACTTTGACCACTAATGCTTCTGGTCTCTTCTTATCAGATTTCACAATAACCAATGGTGTTTGCTGTGGTTTTATTGACAGTGACAAAAGATGCTTAAAGGTTTGCTTCACCTCCAGGATATTGAACTAAAACCTGCACTGTAGCAATGGTCTGACCTTTCTTCCATCATGATTCCCATTGTTTGACTCCTTTTAATCATATTAGACTCAGATGACCCTGGCGACAACATCCTTCTCATTATTTCTGTTTAACAAAGATAATCTCTACTTTAACCTTTGTGTTTAAAACAAATATTTGACTATGTAAAGCAGAGAGGATGTTTATTCATGCACAACTCCTTTCACATCTTTCTTACAATTCAAAATCAGGAGATTTTGCTTTGTTTGTGCACATTCATATGTGGCTGCAGAATCAGATGAGTTGTGGGAATGATGTAACCTTTAAACACAGGTTCATTGTGGGAGCAGAAGCAGCTCAGATGTTTGACTCCAGGCTTTGCCTCCTGCACAGAAAAACAGAGACCACAAAGACTCCTACAAATCTGATGGACACACAGACAAGAACCCAATGAAGGCTTTCAGACAGAATTTATGCAAGAACTTGTAACGTGTTTTGTCAGACAAAAATACAAACACATAAACACAAGCTCAGTTCCCGAGTCAAATAATAAGTGATGTGTAAACAGAAATGACATTCAAGTAATATTATTGTTTCTTTATAATTCTTCGAGTAGAATTAATCATAAAAATAAGTACTCACATGATGTGCTCCATATTTCCACTTTTCTGGGTTGACAAAATAAGCTGCAAGTAATATGACTGTTATTCCTCATCATTTGGAAAAAAAACTCTACATATTGTCAGCCTGATAGCATAATTGCCTAAGTCATATTTCAAGGTTTTGAGGCTGCCATCTCATATATAGCGTCAAAAATGCCCAAGTCGGACAGATGGAATAGACAGATAGTGATTGTGGATTAATGGTGCAAGCACTCTGATTGGCTGAGGACATAGCCAATAAGGCACAGTGAATCAGCAGGCAGATATCACAATTTGGCCAAAATATGAGGCAATTATGCTACGAGGCAGGTGAAAATGACTTCTGATGTCTGTAGCTCAGTGTAACTGAGCAGAAGTACATTTATTCCCTCAAAACCAAGTTAAAGTATTCTCTCAGAAGTTTTTTTTTAATTCTACTCATACTACTACATCTCTGCAAATAATTTCATTTTATCTATTACACGTTGCTTTGTAAATGTTGGTATGTAATAGCTATGATTCAGATATTTCTGAAAATCACAGAAGTTCATGAGCATCTTTCAGCTTTTGAGTTTTCAATTTTAGATATTCACCTGATGCTCTGTTCTCTACAATGACATTTTCACCCTAAGGAGAAATGGGAGAATACAAACTGAAGCACCAAAGTTGAACGCTGCTTATTTTTAATATTTAGGCTGGAGAACATCTCCAATAAACTCTTCAAACAAGAAGCTTGTTAGAGGTTATGTTTTGACAGAGGGATGTTAAATAGGCAGCCAGAAAGTGGATTAAAATGTCAACATGTTACCATTAGAATCAGCTGAAAATGCAGCTTTTGACATGATTTGATTGATTGACATCCCTAAGCTTTCGAGTCTGCAGTGGCTGCAGAAATTAGAGTTAGTGTGTGTTGTAAATTATTGTAGAAATATGGTGGAACCCCTCCCTCTGTTGATATAAGTGGTTTGAATAATTCCCTAAATCAAGCTCATTGCTCCTTTAATAAAACAATGGACGGCAAGAAGACGAGAAAAAGCAGAAGTTGAAGTGTTCGAAGTAACTTCCTTTGACACACATAGGTTCAGTTAAACTTCATTGTTGTTGAGTTGTAAGTGTGACACTGGAATGGAGATGGAGGACTCCAAGGTTATTTGAAACCAAGAAGGGTGGAGCAGTTCAGCCAGCTGAAAAATGCAAATGAAAAAATAATACAGCTAGTGTTCGGTTTAGTTTCTCTGTGTTCTGAATGTTATGCACCATGAAACATCCAGGTTCATGAATTCTTAATTCCATTTTGCACTATAGGCTTTGAAATTCTCAAGACATTTCTACCTGGCTACATTTTTTCAGAACTGGTTGTGGCCTATGTCGTACTGACTTATTTGAAAAAACTTGTATTTGTAATTTGGTGATGGTTTATGTGTATATTTAGGTTTCATTTAGGCAGAATCTCACTGATCAGATACAAGATGGGTATAAACATTTGTATACAAAGAAGAGTTATTTTTGATGTGCCTTTCATTGTGTTATCATTACATCACCATGATGGAAATTTTAAGATTTATGCCTCTTTATCAAAACTCAAAGATATTAAAACTGACTGGCACTCAAAGGGCCTGTCCTGTGTTTCCAGAATTAGGGATATGGGTTGAATCTAGAAACAAATGAAATGACTTTACATAAGATTTAACAGACACTGATGGGAAGCAGTCTGTTTTAAAATCCAGCTATTTCTGCTCATGTGGCCTTTATATTTTCATCTTTTTCTGTCCAGTGCAGTGTAAATCTTTCTATACGTATATAAGACGATGCACAGAGCACATCAATCCAGCCTGCACTGCAAATGTAACAAGTTACTGTATCCGTTGAGCCTTGACAACTGTCTCCCTCCTCTATCTGCTGATCTCTCCATTCTGTCCCTACCCTAGAAGACAAGGGCCTTTTTGTGCCAAAGAGAAATCATAGGACTCACATGCTTTAGAGGAGAGAAAGTGAGGGATCACAGCGAACGAGAGGCTTGACAGGAAAAGGACAAGGCAGAGAAGCTGAGTGAAGTCGTCTCCAAGAGGATACAGTCAAAGGCTCCAAGTAGACTCAACGATACTGGAGAAAAGAGAGCAGACTACATCACCATGGAAAACGGCAATGCGGAAAATCCTACTGAAGACAAGATAGAAGACCTGGCGGAAGGTAAAACCAGTATTGATAGGAGCTTTGAGCGGATAGAAATCTTAAGCCTTTGTATTTGCCCTGAGACTCATTATTTACATTTCATCAAATTATCCATGGATTGACTCTCAGACAATACTGTATGTTTATATTTCATTAATTATTTAACAGATAATGAAAATGTATTACATTAATGGAGGAAGGTGTCTTCAGCACCTAGCAGCTGAAAAAAATCTATATATTAAATTTCCGTTTACAGAATTGAATAAATATGGAATATTCTCATTTCATTATCAGATGTGTTATAGAAATTTCCCATCAACAACTTTATTAATTTGCTAATTATCTCAAAACTACCGTATTTTTTTAAAAAAAGGAAGCTGAATATTAATAAGATGCCAACCAGCAGCAGCGTTACCTAAAATATGTAACTGAAGTAATGAGGTTACGTAGTACTTCTAAGAGTAGTCATTTTTTGGAATACTTTTTACTCTTACTCAGTTACATTTTGCTCCATGACTATGAGTTGAAGTAAAAAAGACTGAATAATAATAATAATTAATAATAATAAATTACATTTAAAAAATGAGGTGAATAATACGTGAAATATCAAAATGAATAAACTAAGTGACAAAATTAGCAAACATGTACAAAAATAATCACAAAAATTATCAAAACAAGCAGAGTAGAAGAAAATAATTAGCAATATAATAAAGCAATTGGGCAAAAATCCACTAGATAAGCAACAAACTGAGCAAAAATGATCAAAATAAATAAGTTTACAAAAATGAACAAAAGAAGCAACAAAAGAAGCAAAAGGAGTAAAAGTGAACAAATTGACCAACAATGGCAAAAAGAGCACCCCAAAATAAGTAAGTTAAAAAATGAACAAAATAACCAGGAAAAAATCGCCAAACTGATAAAAAAAATCAACAAAAAAAACAAAAATGAACATATTTGTTTGAACACAATGCATTGTGCTGTAATTAATTCCATGTTATGAAGCTACTCACTACTTACGTAGGTTTTTTTTACTCTTACTCAAGTACTTATTTTTATGAGTACTTCTAGGCCTACTTGAGTCATTAAAGTTATGAAGTAACACTTCTTCTACTTGAGTAATGAAAAGTAATAAACAAAATTAAGAACAATTAACAAAATAATGGGATAGAAGTTATAGTGTAACTGACATCTTTCATTTAAACATCTGTGTTACCATGGCAACACATTCTGCATGTCAATAAAAATATTATTTCGATAGAATGTATTATTTTAAGGGTGTACCCTGCCTTAGCCCTATGTTAGCTGGGATAGTGGGATAGGCTCCAGCACCCCTATGACCCTTGCAAGTATTAAGGGATAGAAAATGGATGGATGGTTTAATTTATTCGTAATTAGTTACACAATTGGCGAACCACTCAGAGCAAGTCTGCGATCCACTTCTGGGTCCTGACCCAACTGTTGAGACCCACTGACTTAAAGGGATGGTCAGCACAAAGAGCTTATTGGCATTTGTGTTGAAACCGTGGGGGCTTTTGTGCTCCTTGTAAAAATGAACGAACATTTCTAGGGTTACAAAGGTTAAATATACAGGAGTTTGTTCATAGTGGTGAATGTAATGCCCTTTAATGTCCTTTGGTTTATGTGCACAGACAGCCTTGAGCTACTCTATGATTTACCCGTTTTGAAGTCATCAGCTTATCAGACAGTAAGGGTTGTTGTATTTCTTAAATGTCACTGGTGAAGCTGTTACGCTGGAGGTCACTCTGGGATGACTTCACACAAACTTTGTCATTCACGTGTACAGATGAGGCAAAAGGCACTAAATGAAGTCATTACACGAGATACAAAGACAGAAGAACATCTATCATATAAAGTACATTTCCTTTTTTCTGCTCTTTCACAGTTTTGATGCATCACACAGTACAGTCATCGCACTGTGTGAACCAGGGTGTTTTACATTATGCATGGTAATATATGATAAATACGCATTTAGGGTGACCTTGGGCAGTGTTGCCATCAGCAGTAACTTCTGGCATTTCCATAACAAGCAGAATCATTGTGCTCGTAAACAACCAGAGAACTGTATTTGCTCTATATTTGAAGAAGAAATCTGTCACTAGGCTGAATTTCCTTTTGCATCAGCAGTCTGGTCATTTTGTAAATGTGAATGACCACACCATAGTGACGTGACATCCCATCCTGTTCCATTTTTTCTGTTGGTAGGGATGAAAATATCTTAAAATCCCCTGTGTTTCTGGCAGAAATGTAAAAACTTTGAACAATGAGTTCCAAACACCATTATGAAAATTTACTTTAAAGCTACAATTTGAGACTATTAAAATACAGTATATATTGTGTATGAACTTAAATCTCTGTTGGTTATTTCACCGCTAGAGGTGGTACAAGAGAAAGAGGACAGAACTATTCAACAGGGCAAATGTTATTGGACAAACTTTAGTGAATTGTCAAGTAAAATAAAAGCCTGTGAGTTTGGGAAAAAAAATGTATATTTTGATGATGCAAAATAAAAAAAAGCCCGCTTAAAACACTCAAATCAGACTAGAAATGGCTAAATGGGTTAAATTTACCCAGGCATCATCTCTAGACCGCAAAGATGTCCAGCTTGAAAGTATGACGTCATTTTGAAGTCATATGGCAGAATGTCCATCAATGAAAATCCAACCCAAAAAATATTTCCTTGGTTCCTTTAACTCCTTTCTGTCTCTTTTCCATTGTCTACTATAATAAAACACAAAAAAACATGTTTTTGCCTAAAATCTTCAGGTGAAGATACCTTCTGGCTGTTATACAGTAAATGCCAATATTCATTATCTGGATTTATATGGACTGTATTAACATCAAGGGGTGTAAAACAAGAGATGGGGGCTTCAATACAGCAGCTGAAAAACAGCCATGGGCCACTTCAACTTGGTGGCGGTTTTAGTGTTGAAACATTTCACAGCACTGCAGCCTTCACACTGTATTTTATAACAAGAGTCAACACTTATGACAATGGTCAGCTCGTCAATATTGTTTTGTGTCTTTACTTTTTACAAAATCAAAACATTGTCATCCTAATGAGACGGTCACTTATAAATCGTTCATGTCCGCTCATGAGGATCTTAAATGAGCTTTTGTTGCAATAGAATCAAGCACACTTTGAAAGTGACTATTTTCTTCCAGATCAAGAGCAAAATGAGACCAAAGCAGAGGATGCCAACATGGAGATTTCACAGGTAAACTGTATGTGTCAAATGTTAATAAGTGGAAAGTGGAAATACCAATGGCTGATAATCACAATCAAAGTTCGATCTGGTCAAACTCTAACTTAATTTGGCCAAAGGGAGCTTTACTGTATTATGTCTGGAGGTTAGGTTTGGCTGTTCTTAGAGTATACTACTGAACTGATGATATTAAAAAGTTACATCTCTTGTGGTGCTCTGATGATAATACCTTTATGCCAAAAATGAATATGTTACAGATTCAAATGCCACACTCAGTTGAGATTTGAATTACAAGCAGATCCAATCATTCTGGTTAGATGCAGCGGATGTCATACCACATGTTTAACCATTACTTAAAAACCCACAAGAGAACAGTAGCGATACTATAATTAAAATGCATGGCCAATGTGCAGCCATGTTTCACACAAATACATGATAGTAATCAATAATCTTGACACTTGGAATAAATAGCACCATTTTCGAACCCACGGGAATCAAACAATTTTGCATTAAAGTGCACTTTTTCATATAAACCTCAGCATCACTTGATAGTAAAATTAAAAGAAGGAAATTGAGGCTCTTGTTCACATGTCTGCACACAGTCTGCAGCCCCTCAGGTGTGCAGACCTACAGTAACACTGTTGAGCCCAGATATAATCAGAGATGAGGACGAGCAAGAGGAGAACAGCACAGATCCTCTATTCTTTCTGCTGTCTGATGCCTTTCACATGACCGAGAGCGAGGGAGAGATGAGGCAAAAGGGCGAGCTGATTCAGTCCACGTACTGTCCCCATGAGCTGATTCAGTTATCGCTGCTGAATAAACTCAATCAGCTATGAATGAGAAGCTATGAAAGGAAGAGTAAATACAGAGAGTAAGATGAAGGATCCAAGAACCTATAGAAATTATACATTAATTGGACATTAAAGGTAGAAATGACTAAAAACATCACAAAGTGTATCACTGACAACATTAGATAAACTAAATGGATAGTATTTCTTTCAGTACAGTCCTATAAATTGCAATTCCTTACTCATATCCAAATTTAATCCTAATATTCTCATTGTCCTTGTGATGCAGCTGCAAGGCCTGGTGTGTGAGCTGCGCACTGGGCTCCATGCTGCCCTGATGGAGCTGAGTGAGCTGCGTCAGAGAGACCACAGCCTGGAGGAGAAGCTCCAGGCTCATGAGACTGACGTGGATGACAAGATAATGAGCCTCAAGAACTCACTCAACACGTTCAAGGTGCCAACGGTGCTACGAACTGAAAATAGCCACACATACACACCCGTACACAAAAACCACATACTGTTGTCAATAGTTCAGAAAGAGGCACCGATAATGCAATTTCAGACATGTGACGGAAACTATAAACTAATTACATTTACCAGGTAGGAGAGCAGCTCTCATACACTCACTGCTGTTCATCTGCACTAACATGCAAGTACTGATGTATATTCTGTATCACACAGACTATACATATAAGCTTGTAAGCAATATACACCGTCTATAAAAAGTATTCAGCCCCGTCAGACATTGACAGAAACTGATTTCTGTCAGGGTAAAAGAACTTACAAAAACAATATTTTAATCTCAAAGTGAAAGCATCTTATTAAGCAATGTCAATTAATTAAAAATAGCCAATGGAAAATAAGTGATAGTGTAAGTATTCACTCCCCTTTAAAATGGTTGAAATAAAAGTGCAGTTCTACAACGTTGGGAAAAAAACTAGCAGCTGTGGCAGCCGACTACTGGACTGGCAATCTGTCACTCAACATGACTTAGTGCCTCAAAGTTGTAAAGCTGGCATTTCTGGCTATTGTCTAGATGCTTTTTTTTACCTGTACCGGATGTTGTAGGACTCCGAAATACAGAATCTGCTCAGTCGCCCTGTTAGATAGGTAACAGATGCTAGCTCCTTCGTAGCTACTGCTTCGACTGTTTTCAACTCCACAAAAGAGTGCGTGAGTCCATACACCACCTGTGTGGTTGTAAGCCATGTTGATTGGCCGGTGACTTGTCTGTTTATTTACAACTGTCTGCTACAAACCATCAACTGCCAGCTAGTTTTTCAACATCAGAGACTGCACCTTTAATTCAACACGGGTGCATCCAAACCACGCTAGTAGTCTCATACTCAGTGAAATGGATGCTGACTGAACTGAGCATGTCCTAAGTCATAGTAGTACAGTATAGACACCTGAGTCTGGAAGGTCCAGTCACTGGTGAAACAGTATTCCTGGCACCAACTACTCTATGAAGACAAAAGACCACAATAAGCAACTCTGTGAAAAGGTTATTTATTTATTTATTTTTAAAAGTATAACTCCTGGTCTGTGTATGAAAATGTCATCATTACACTGAATATCCCCTAGAGTTGTGTTCCAGCCATCATTAAGAATGGGTAGGAATATGGCACATGCAAAGATCTGCCCAGAGCAGGAGATCCTTACAAACGCAGAGACCGTATAAGAAGGAAACTCAGTAGAATTAAAATGAACTTTATCCCTTTCAGAGAAATTCATAATGAGGGATGCCACCAACATGCCTATAACTACTCTAAATGGGTTAAACACTTCAGCGGCTTAGATGGAATAAATATGCAAACAACTGTTGGCCAAGTTCTTCACCAGTCAGAGCTTTACTTGAGAATGGCAAAAAAAAAGCTCTTATTAAATGTCCACCAGACCATCTCTACCATGAAGCATGGTGGTGCCAGCATCGTGCGATGTGGATCCATACGAGGAGATATTAGAGAATAACTCAGTTCAGTCTGCAAGTTAACTACAGTTTGGGGGAAGAATTATTTTTGGGACAATGACCTAAAGCAGACAGTGAAGCGACACAGAAATGGTTTAAAGACAACACAGTGAATATTCTGGTGTGGCTGTCTGGAGCTCAGACCTCAATCCAAGGAAATTTGTGGTTTGACTGATAAAGGGCGGTTTGCTCTTGATCACCATCCACTGTGACAGTTTGGGCAC
Source organism: Pseudamia nigra (assembly GCA_029823295.1). Taxonomy (NCBI): domain Eukaryota; kingdom Metazoa; phylum Chordata; class Actinopteri; order Kurtiformes; family Apogonidae; genus Pseudamia; species Pseudamia nigra. Next base: position 400 of record JAQQAE010013588.1, on the reverse strand, counting down.
TTTTACAGAGGATAATAGAGTAAAAGTTACAGTTTCTAGATGTCCAAGGATAACTGAGGCCTGCCCACACAGACTGAATGCTATAATTGCAGCCAAAGGTGCATCTACAGAATACTGACTAATACAACAGTGCATTTTCCATGATACAGTATATATTTTAATTAACTGACATTACTTCACAGAACTCTGTTTTCACTTTGACATTAAAGAGTTGTTTTTGCAATGTTTTGTATTGACAGTCATTCAGTTCATAAGGCAATAACACTTGAAAACATCCAAGGGGATTTTTCATAAATGATGTATATTTATTATTTCCTATTTAATTACACTGACACACACATGCACACTAGTTTTACTTCTGACAGATGATTCTTTTACATAACTGTGATACAAGACAAAT
>JAQQAE010013587.1:0-12693 GCA_029823295.1 Pseudamia nigra | reverse complement strand
ACGCGCAGAATTCTGGAAAGGTGTGAAGTGGGCCCCGGCACGGCTCGAGCCAAAACGGCCCTAGTGTGAGTACGCCCCAAGTCTAATCCATAGAGATCTACATAGATGGTGTATTGGCCAGTTCATTCCATTGCTGTGACATGTCAACCTGATTGGAACATTGTCCCATCTAAACTGTTCTAATATGAGGAAAGAGGGTAGCTGTAAGTAAAAAATACTGCAATGTATATTACATTTGACAAATCATTTCATTAACTTGTTTTATACCCAGGTTTATGATCCATCTGGGGTTTTTCCCCAGCTCATCCCAGAGACGCCAAGGTTGCTGTAGTGGATTACAGATCTGAGCTATAGGTTATAGTGATTTAACACAAGGCTTCATCTAGTAAACTCGCTGCTCCCCACTTTACCTGTATGTATTTATGCAGCAGTTTTGACTAGTATTGCACACAATGACAAAATTCAGAATCAAATGCAACATCTACTGTAGTTATATATGTGAATTTGTCTAGTCACTCTGTCTTTGCTCTCTGCTCATCTCGCACCAGACATCGCCGATTCTTGGATTGGTTCGCTTTAGGATCATATTATGTCCTGCACCTTGCAACACACAAACACATTTCCACTCATGCACTCCATGCTTAAGTTTAAACTTTATTCAGATCTCATTTGGTCCCATGTGGTTTAATTTGACTTAATTTGCTTCACTATTTGGTTAAACATTATTCATATGTGCCTCCCCTATTGTCGTTCATAACATCACAAAATAGTTGCAGTTTAATTTTGAGTGCAATAACATTTAGGTATTGAATAAAAATCTGTTTATTCAGAAAGCAAGCAGCTTCTTCCACACAGTCGGTACCTTCAGTCCAGGCTTCATGGATGGCTGCTTTTTGGCGGAATTTCTCTGCCAGGTGGTCAAGTCTTTCCAGCCTGCGAATCTCATTGAGGAGCCACTCTTCATAGCCCTTCTCTGCTCCTTCTAGATTTCCCCAAGCATTGTTTATGTCCTGTATAATGTGATAAAAAATACACATGAGGTCATTCTTGACAAATCAGGCTAGCATAAGCCCATGTATGTGAAAGTTACAAAAAATCTAATTTGAGATCACATAATGGCGAATTATACTTAAGGAAAGTAAGCAACACAGTATCAACAGGTTGAAAAAATTGGTTCAAATGTTCCTTGGAAACAAGTTTAAATTGAGCTGAGGTAACTCTTTGGCCGTTGTTGCCCATCCAATTTGAACAAAAGCTCTCCTTGTCTCAAGATTTGGAGGTCCCAAGTGTTGTCACATTCAATCTGCTAAGCTCTCTGTGTGTGGGTTTGTACTTTGACGAGTGGCTGTAACTTACTGAGACCATCTTTCCTTCTGATGGCATGAAGGCAGGCCTGTTGCTGAGCCTCAGCTTGGTCTGAAGGGTGTTGAAGTTGATCTCAAGCTGGCATTTCTCCTGCACTTTGGGCGGCTTGTGGAGGCGGCGGTAATCTCTGAAGTCCTCCAGCTTCTGCTGCATAGCTTGCATGGTGTTCTCAGGCATGCGGTTCTCCAGCCAGGGGATGGTGCGACGGATCCATTCCAAAAGCTGTTGTGTGGTGTGTATGTGTGTTGTAATGAGGGATGAGAATAAAAGGACGCAATGGAGGGAAAGAAATGCCAGGGCAGGCACAGGAGAACCATGAATGAGAGAAAATGGGAGAAGGAAATAATGAGGTGAAATTAATGTTAGATGTTGTGTCAGCAAAAGAAGAATAAAGGGGGAGATAATTGGTTAGTTAGTGGGTTTGTTTTTCATTTTTGCAGCAAATTCATCATTTAACCCTTTGGCCCTTCTATGGTTTTACACATAAGTTTCATTTTTGCTGACCACTTGGCAAAAGTGTATAATTTATTCCTGCATTTGAGAAAGTTACTCTTCAAAGTTTACTTCATCATTTTAAAATGTGCTTGATAAAGGGAACCTCGTGCAGTTCCCTTGACATTAGATCCAGTTTCATGACATTTGGAGCCTGGAACAGACACTGCCAGAAGATTTTTTATATGGTGCTGATGAAACGTGAAGAAAGGGGCATCCGAGCTTCTCAGAGGCATATGAATGCACACGCTACATAAGCCTGTAGTATTTTATGCCTTCAAGGTTAAACTAAATATTTTTAAGATGTGACAAATTCAGACACAATAATGGTGATGATTATAGAATACCAATACAGAGTAAAAGTCCTTAGTGATTAACTAAAACCAAAACTATCCAGACCATAAATAATGCGTTAGATAAAAATTATACTTTGAAATGTAGATTAAAGAACTGTTTACAGAACAGTTCTACCAACAGTTTTAACTACTAGAATAAGCAATTACCTGTATAAATTAAATAATACAGTTCCTTTTGCAGAAATGTAAGATCTACTACTTGTTACATTTATAGTATTTGAAAATAGTAGCCTGTTCAAGATTCACCATCAGAGGCACATTTAGTCAGAGCTGGGTAGAGTAGAGAGGAACAGTAAAAGGACCCCATTTATTATGTTAGTTTTTGTTAAGTGTATTGGATATTTTAACCAAATTTCTCAATTTACTTGAGTTTTTTTCTGTGTTTGTTGTTGTTGTTTTTTTATGTATTTTCTTGGTATATTGGAAAGTTACATACAACATTTGAAAACCAACAACTTTATTATTTCATTCATTTTTTCTTTGTGAACTTGTTCATCTTTGTTCACTTTTTTGTATTTTGTTCAACTGCTTGACTATTTACTTCATTTTTGTTCATTTTACTGATATTTTGCTCATTTCTTCATCATTTTATGGGTTATTTTGTCCATTTCTTGTGATTTTTTTTCCTGAAATTTGCTGATTTTTCTTCATTTTCAATCTTTCATTCATTTTGTTGATTATTTTGTTTATTTTATTCATAACTTGGTTTTATTTTTCTACTTTCATCCACTGAATGTATTATTTTAGTCATTTTTGCAAAGTATTGTTCATTTTCCTGATTATTTTGTTTGTTTTCTGGATCATTTTGTTCATTTCATCATTTTTAATTGAACTCTGTTCATTGTTTTGCTTGTTTTAGTTCATTTTGTTGTTTTTGACCATTTACTTGATGATTTTGTTTGGTTTTGTTAGTTTTATTGATTGTATTGTTCATTTTTGATCCTTTGAGTAGCTGTATTGTTCATAATCTTGATTACATTGTTCATTTTATGGATTGTTTTCTTCAGTTTTTGATCATTAATTAGGAATTTTTTTTATAATGTTTTAATTTGATCAATAGACACAGTGACAGGAGCCACTAGGGAGGGGCTAAAGAGCCACATGTGGCCCTGGAGCCACAAGTTGCAGACCCTGAAGAACACCTCCACTGTGTTTCACTGTACCTGTAGCTTTTGAAAAGAAATAATTAAAAGCTATAATTTCCATAGTTTGCACACAATCCCATAAAAATACTAGTAAGTTACTTCCTGCCTGCTGCTTCTGCCCGTCTACCATCTCTCTGAACCTGTATGAGCACAAACCCCCAGGGATGTGGGGGTAAGAGAGGGGCTCAGAAACACGGGGGGCGAGAAAAGGGAAGAGGATGTGCAGGACAGTTAAAGGAAAGTGGGGGTGTGCTCACATCACTGGCCAGCTTCTCATAGTCCTCCATCAGCTGTTCATTCTCCTGGTTCACAGCCAGAACTTTGCAGATCCTGTTGGCTGCCGTCTCCGCCTAATGATGAGGGTAAGAGAAAAAAATATTAGACAGGAATAGGGACCGAGATGGAGTTTAGGTCGTTCTCAGTTTTCTGCCAGATAAGCTCAAACACCACTTCAGTGAGTGCCCCATAAACAGTGAAACAGGGAAAAATTACATTAAGCTTAGTATTCCTTTTCATGATTTTTTTCTTTCTTTGTTAAATTTATGTTCATGTTTGATCACTTTGCTTCTCATTTTGGCCATTTTTGAGACTTGTTTTGCTGATTTTGCTTCATTTTTCTGTATTTATTCTTTATCCTGCTTCCAATTTTCCAAATTTCCTTCATTATTTTGTATATTATTTAGTTAATCTCCTTCTGATTTTGTTCATTTTCTTGATTATTGTGCTCATTTTCTCGTCTTGAATATTTCACTGATCATTTTGTTTAGGTTCAGTCAAAACACTGAAGCCACACCTCTGTTTTTGCCTGCATTTTGAAGTTACTGAAAACTTGACACAGCATTTTTCCCTGACTGCTTCACAACACTTTGTCATTAAAAAAAAAAAATAAAATAAAATCAGATGTCACTTGGTCCAATTTTCTGAACTCAAATTGGACCAAATATGGAGTCACTGCACTTTGTAGGGCAGTATATATTCTACTACTTGAACTGTAAACATATTACGCAAAATAGTTGATTGTAACACTTTTCATTCAAATAAGTTCTTGCAATTACCCTATTATGTCCCTAAACTCTATTAGCTTCATGCTTTTTTTTAAGTATTCATCGGTTATTTTAGCTTTTCATATAAAACACCAAACGTTATTATACATTGTATGATATATATTACACAAATGATGCATATTTGGTGTATGTTTTTGATTTACTTCCAGCATTTAACTGCAGACAATTATCTAAGCCTCCTACATAAGCAGTGCAAAACCTCTCTAACGTGTCATTGTGGAGATGAAGCAATACATCAGCAACAATTGCAGGTTCTGTGAGGCATGATGTTATCTCTGTAACGGTCTGGGCTTGTGTATCACAAACATGAATCAGGACTAATAATGTAACGTCTGTTTCTAGAAGACACCAACAGAGACATCTCACAGAGTTTAGCCTTAACAAGGACATATCATCTTGTACCTGTTGTCAGGTGTGTTTCCCAGGGGCACCTTCCTCACTGCACCATTGTCTTTTTATAGAACAGCAGCATACAGTGGGTTTTTTAGCTTCTTGACCTACATACAGAAGTGCTCCCATGATATTAAACAAGCCCAGCGGGGAAGAAGAAGAGGCCTCGTCCATGGCATGTCATAGTCTGTCAATCTTTATTGCAAATGATTGGCACGGTGTCTCCATGGCAAAGTGTAGCCAGTTAAACAGTCAGTAATTTCTGCCAATCAATCGAAGTCATAATAAAAGTTGTTGCAGCTAATGATGTAGGGAAGCGGCATGAGATAAAAGCTGTCTTTACTACCATTGTAAATTAAAATCTAACATGACAGAAATCATGATTCATCATTTCAGCCTCAGGAACAGGTGGCTTGGTGAAATTGATGGCATCGTGGATAAGGAAGTATACCACAACATTCTGATGAGGCAAGAAGTATCATTTGGAAGTCATCGTATTGGGCTTGGACTTATTTTCCAAGAGGACAACGACCCTGAACATTCTCCAACTATTGCTGGAACTGCCTGCAACAGAAGGAATCTGCTGGAACATTGAAAATGGTGCACTGGCCCCTCAAAGTCTGAACCTCAACCTCACTGAATAAATTTAGTAAGAGTTGGAAAATAAACTGGACAGATCTATTGTACATCCAAAGGAAAGCTTTTGGCTTGAGTTGCAGAATGCATTGAATTACATTAGTGTTGAAGACTCAGGAAATATATTGACACCATGCCTATGAGATGTACTGCTGTAATAGCTGCAAAAGGTAGACATACCAAACATTAAAGTAAAAAAAAAAAAAAAAAAACAGTTGGGCTCACTTATGTAACCATCTGCATATTTTGGAGGCAAAAAGTCAATATATTCAGGTCTGTCAGCTTTTCTAATAATTTTTCATGCATTTACATTTTTCATTCTCATACAGCGTAACACATTGATACAACTACTGCCGTACCTCCAATACTAACCTGTAATACCAATGGATATTTTAACTTTTTATTTTTTGTTTTATATTTTTAAGTAAATACTAGTGTATGTTTAAATTTAATTCTATATTTTGTATATTTTTACATTTTCAACTTTGCTCCTGTAACTCATTTCTGTTGCTGCTATGACAACTCAATTTAATGAATAAAGTCTTCTGTACATGACCATACACATGTATTTCTCAGTGATGATGGAACCAGAATACATAGGAAATATATAAACAAACATTTCCCCACTATATAACATCAAGTGTTATTATAATGTTTTGTACTGTTTGACAGAAAACATGATAGTGACTTTAACCAGGGTTCCTTCAACACTTTCTGCAATTTTAATGTCGTTTTTTCAATAAAGTGCCTAATCTCCATTTTTGCCTCTTGCTCCCGTTTCTTTTTGCATTTAAAAGTCTATGTTCAACCCCGTTACAATCCACCAGAGCAAAATCAGAGGTGTGTAGTGTAGAGTACATGTACATTTCTAGTGTACTCAAGTTAAAGTGTTGCTGCAATACAATTATAATGGCTCATGCAGAAGTAGTTGTAAAAATAAGCACTTGAGTAAGAATGAAAAAGTATCTAGTTAAAATTACTTAAGTAGTGAGTAAATTGTGAGGTGTGTTTACTTTTTATAGCCTAATATTCTGGATATTGCTTATTTTGTATAGTTGATTGTTTGCTAACTTTGTTCATTTTTAATATTTTGTTGATTATATGGCTATGGTTTATTTACCTTGTTGATATTTTGTTATTAATTTCACTAATTTTGTTTATCGTTTTTCTATCTTGCTCATTTGGTTAATATTTTGTTGATTCTTTTGCTAATTTTGTTCATTTTTCTACATTTTGCATATTATTTTTGCTGTTTATTGTTTCCTTTGTCAATATTTTCTCTATTATTTAGCTCATTTTGTTAATATTTTATTGACTGTTCTGCTTCTGTTGCTGACTTTGTCGATACTTCACAGCTCATTTTGGTCAGTTATGGTCTGTTTTTTTCTTTTAGAAAAACTACTCAAGTACATGTAACTGAGTGAATTAACTGAAGTACTACCCACCTCTGCTCGTCATTTTTCCCCTGGCCTTGAGATTCTGTTTAGGACTTTATCAAATGGTTCTTGCTGCTTAGGTTACTTTGTGCACCAGGAATAGATATCACACTAAATATGAATTTTTGCCAGCTGAAGCCATTTAGCTCAGACTTTTATGTGTTAGTATTCTTGTAATCCTACAAAGTGATACTATCCCCACAGCGATTTTAGCATATCCATTTTTGTGCATGGGTATGGTCATTTTAAACATGGTAACAAAATACGACAATATAACAAACCCAAGGTGTCCTAAGATTTTTGTACAGTGCAGTATGAACATTTCTGGAAATGTGTGATGTGATTTAAGTGTATAAGTGAACAAAATATACAACATAGGCCTACACTATTGTACTCTAAAAATGGTGTATGTTGCACGTGTAAGATGAGTAACTGTGATGGAGAAAATTCATTCATGATAAAAGAGGGTACAGTATGCAGAGAAAACACAGAGAGAAACGAAGGCAACATGCACCAAGTTGTTCAATGGACTGTAGCAGAGAAATGCACCATAATCTGTGTTAAAGTGTGTTAGATGATATCAGAATTCACTTTGTCAACCTAATTAGAATGAATTACCGTAGTCTGAACTGCAACACTATTGATTCCTCTCTAAAGTGTTTGAAAAGGAAATTAAAAGCTGCAGAAGGATGTGTGCAGTGGATTTCACAGCAGTATCCTTACTGAGACAGACTAGAATCTCCTTCCCACCACATTTCAGAGCAGAGCGGCTGGCATCCCACACAATAGACCGCTTCCAGCCGCTTTGTCAAAAGATCACGGGGGAAACTTGGCTCAGTCGAAGACATGCTCCGGGGGCCGCAGGAGCAGGCGGCAAGCTGCCTTAAAAGGAGAGTCAGGATGTGCAGGTCTTGCTTCTGTGAGCAAATGTTTGCACATGGAGCCTGACAGGCCCGACAGCCAGGACCTCTTTAATGAATGACTTTGTCCTGACATCAGAGATGGAAGAGAAAGGAAGCTGGAGGGGTTGAAGAAAAACTCAGTCCAATAGGTCATAAGAGAAATGATGCATTACACTAGATTTATCTATCAATTAGTTTCCATTTGTATTTCTGAGGCCGTATAGAGTATCGGCTTAAATCCTAGAAATGCAAATATTTCATTAAAACCTCAAATGTTGCTTACAAGCTGTTAGCACTGTCTGTTAATAGGTTTTAAAACAAAAATATTCCCAGCAGCTAGGAAAAAGTCAAAAATCTATTCATCCAGATGGAAGCTTTTTAAAAATGTAGTTTTCTTATCAAACTTGCTTAAATATTTTCAACTTGCCAGCTTTTCTCCATATTTTAAATACAAATAAACATAACTTGGCAGAAATCCACTGCACCTAGTAGCATAAAATGCATATGTATAGAAATATCTATTAAAATATCGTAAATGTGCAAACCCCAACTCTGATGCAGTTGGAACACTGTGTGAAACATAAATAAACCAGAATACAATGTTTTTAAAATTCTTTTCAACCTACATTCAATTGAATACACTACAAAGACACAATATGGAATGTTAAAACTGATAAAGTTTCTTGTTTTTTAGTAAATATTCACTCGTTTTGAATTTGATGTCTGCATCACGCGTACAAAGGCTCTGTTGTTCGCAAGCAAGGATGGGGTGAGGTTCACCACTCTGAAAACAAGCAAATAGTCTAACAGCTTAAGAACGTTTCTCAACATACAGTTGCAAGCTCATCTGAGATGGACTGATGCCAAATGGGAAAGTGTGGTCTGAGGGGTCTACATTTCAAATTATTTTTGGAAATCATGGACATCATGGCCTTTGGGCTAAAGAGGAAAAAGACCATTCCGACAGTTATCAGCACAAAGTTCAAAAGTCAGCATCTGTGATGGTATGGGGGCATGTTAGTGCTCATGGCAATGGTGACTTGCGGGTACTAGACTTGTGTGGAGCATTATGAAGTGCAAAATCAGACAATGGAGACCCCAGACTGTTGAGCAACTTAAGCTGTACATCAAGCAAGAATGGCATTTGACCTCCCAACTATAAAACTTCAACAGCTAGTGTCCTCAGTTCCTAAACGCTTATTGGGTGTTGTTACAAGGAAAGGTGATGTAACACAGTGGTAAACATGACCCTGTCCCAGCTCTTCTGGAACATGTTGCAGACATCAAATTCAAACTGAGTGAATATTTGCAAAAAACAATAAAGTTTATCAGTTTGAACATCAAAATTTTTTTGTAGAGTATTCAATTAAATACAGACAGAAAAGGTTCAACGGCTTTTTAACTATAACTTTCAAGTGTGCCTTAGGCATGGTTTTTTACTTTGGAATCAGGAAGATCCGCACGCTGAAGAGCACCTGAAGGATATCGCCTTCTTGATACTTGTAGCATTGTTGCAACTGCCTTTTAACTGTAGATTGAAAAGGATTTGCAAATCATTGCATTTGGTTTTATTTCTGTATTACACAACATACCAACTTCACTGGAATTGGGTTTGTATGTACAGTATGACTTTGAATATTCATATTTGTAAAATGTTCTCCCTACTTTGCAACACATTAATGTGGTACTGTACATGAAACTAGACTCTAGAGCCAAACCCAACACAGTACTCATTTGGTCATTTTCTCTATAAACTATAATTTTAAGCAATTTGCTGCTGAAACCTGAACTTTTTATTTTACTCAGTATGAAAAGGGGCTAAACTTTATCACTGTGCAAGAGGCTGAATATTTTGACCCTATTTAGCAGGAGAATATTTCAGAGTTGTATTTAATGTTCAAAGCATAGCTAATAAGTGTCACCAGATCTGGAGAAAAACACCAGAGGCACAGACTGGGGCTAACATGTCTCTGCGGTTTGTGAAGTTTATAAAGTGAGGATTTCCGCGTTCTGATGCAGCCAACAAGGAAAAGTGAGACTGATGGTGTTTATGGGAAAATTTCTGCCCTGCAGGGAACAGTCTGAGGTGTGAGAGAAGTAAGTGTTCCTCCTCCTCCTGTTTCTACGTAGCGTCCATGCCAGCTCTATAAAACGGTGTGCCAGCCTGCAGTGGTTTCCGGACTCCCACTCTTCACAAGGTTCAATAGCTCCATTAAGAAGTGGATCCTAACAAAGTGCTGAAGTAGAGGAGACTTAGTGCATATCCTATGTGTGTGATACATCTCCAATATTCTGCACAGAGATCTTCAGCAGAGTTGGCATAATGTATTGCAATGAGAGTTCAAGAAGGAGAAAGGTTGTACGCTGGCTGCATCAGGAATCAATATGCTGCTGAAAAGCGGCAGATAAGGAGGATTTGGCTGCTTCTCGAGCCGCGCACCGCTGAAATGTATGAACTCATAAAATGAAGGTACTCTGAGATAAGACACCCTTGATGTGAATGTGGGTTTGTTCAGCAAGATCATGTTGTAAAATTCACTTGGGTCACAATGTTTACTTGTGTCAGTATATGGTTTCCTCTCCACGGTATGTTTTTTCCCCATTAGGCTGATACTGTATTCCATACACAGCATAAAACATAACATAAACAAACATAACATAAAACATACACAACAATTCAAAAGATTGGACACATCCCTTTCAGTGTTTTTTTTTTATTATTATCATCATTTTTAGTATTTTCAACATTGTACATTAATACTGAAGACATCCAAACTGTGAAAAAACATGTGTCGGATTGTATGGTAAATAAAAAGGTGTTAAACAACCCATCCCATGTTTTATATTTTAGATTGGTCAAAGTAGCCACATGTAACTTTGATGACAGGTCTGCATTCTCTCATCAGATCCACAAGATGGTCAAATCACAGGTGTATTAATTTGTGTCTTTTATTACCTTCTGAATGTGCTTTAGACCAGTGTTTTTTTCTGATGAGAGGAAGCAAATTTGTGCACAAATGACTGCACCCCTCCATTTTAACTGCTACTTGTGGCCTACATAATAATCCAGAGCAGGTAAATGACCCAAATAAATTCTCCTGAGGCCCACCTGTGGGTCTGGACCCAGTGTTTGGGAATGGCTGCTTTAGACCATTAGTTATCTTGTGCAGAGAAAGGGTGGCTTGTAATCCAAACAAAATTCTCCGCTGCAGCACAGGTAGCTGTTGGTCTTCTCTTCCATGGACAGCCCTCATGAGAGACAGTTTCACAACAGTATTTAAAAGGTTTTACCTGGTGGCACACCTGTGATTTGAAAACAGCTCCAGATGACAACCTCATGAATCTGATTCAAGAGTACCATGAGTGCACAAAGCTGTCATTAAAGCTAAATATGGCTACTTTGGAGAATTTAAAAAATAAAACGTGGGATATTTGACCTTTTTTTAGTGCATGAAAAGTTCTTTCAATTTTCATGTCATCAGTATTAATGTAAGAAAAAAAAAACCACACTGAAGGAGTGTCTGGCAGTATAATTATTATAAATCTTGACTTTGGGAAACCACTTTCACTTTGTATAAAACTAAATGGGTAAAATCTTGCTTCTAACTGAGATTAATTACCGCAGACTGCATTACATACATGCTGATGTCCTTGTTTATTCTACACATAAATATCTGTGTGAACATATCCGTCTGAGAGGAGTATGTATGCCTGACTACTTCTTGCATAATACTTGCTGATGTTTTGTCAGCATGTAATCAAACAACTGGAAGAAATTCAACATTACTATTTCTCTATAAATAGAGCCCAGCATATCCTTAGCACTTCCAAAAATACAATGTCATTTTTGTCTTTTAATAGCTTAAATAAAACTGACTAAAAATGAGAACATGAACAGTGAACAAGTATTCACCTACTGAATCAGCTCTGTATTGTATTATATTTCAGTTCTGTCTGATCTATGGCAACAAAAATCAAATCTGTGTTGTGATCTGCTTGGCAGGTATCTGGTCTTTTTTCCCCCCCCATTTTATTTCTCACCTTCTGTTTGCCTGAGAACGCGTGGTAGTAACACGACACATAAGTCATGACGGCCTTCTCATCTGGCCTCAAGGTGCTAATGATATCTGCCCAGGAGAACAGGAAGAGGAGAAGACAGAAGAGAAAAATGCATAGGAGTAAAAGTGTGCAAAGACAAAAGGGCCAGCAGGGGGCGTAATCACAAGAGGAGGCAGCACTGAGCACAAACGTGCATCTCCAGTCTCCATGCCTGTTCACACTTAAATGGGTTTTAGTGTATTGTGAAATTTTTAATATTGCAGAAACATTCTCTTGACCTGAAGGGGAGGGGAGTAGAGTAAAACACCTCTGAGTCTAGCACAGGAGTCGGCAACCTTTATGATCTACAGAACTGAATCTGCACAGGCAGAAAGAAAAAACATTCAAACACTTTACAAGCAGGTAATAAGTTAACAACAAATTACCCATTATTTCAATTCTTTTTTTGATCATTTTGTTGATTTTTTTTTTTGTATTTTTGCTCATTTTGGTTAAATTTATTGATTATTTTGTCCATTTCACAAATTAAATGGTAATTTTTTTGTCCATATCTGCTGATTTATGTAATTACAGTGGAACCTCGGACAACGACCGCTTCTGACAACAAAAAATTTGAATACCGATTAAATAAACTGCAAAAAAATTGAACTTGATAACGATGAATTATCTGTACAACAACGCCTGAGTCAAGTCTGCGTCACTTCCGGGTGACGACAAGAATGACCCGGAAGTCAGAGCGCTAGCCGCGAGCGCTATCCGCTAGTGCTACCTGCTAATGCTAGCCGCTAGTGCTAGGGAAGCTAGCGGGTCACGTATGCATCACTTCCGGGTCTCGAAGAGAATGACCC
>JAQQAE010013586.1:0-12693 GCA_029823295.1 Pseudamia nigra | reverse complement strand
GTGATATTGCACAATCTGTCCACTACTTGTGTAATAAAATAAATATAACATAAGCATAAAATAAATATACAACTTAAATAAAGAATATTAAAGATAAACATATGGCACAACATATATATATATATATATAATATGCTATTCCTTCAAGTTGTTCTTTGACATAGCAGGGGGAGACTTTAAAAATTGTAACTTGCAGATTACGGGATGAAGAAAAAGGCCACTTTAGGTCACTTAAAACTTATTTTTAACAGGGGAAGTAGAATTTGTACCTCTTACATTTCAATAGCAAGCTTCCCATCACTCATTTGATGCATCCAACCAAGTTAATTGTTTGAAACCCTTGAGAAAAAAAAGCCTTTCACCCAGTCTTCAAACACTTTGCCACATAAAACACAGCAACTTTTCTGAAGCATTTTTGTGTCGTCGCACTAACACTGTTTTCTTTTGAAATGTGAGCATCATCTGGGATGTGTAACTTTATTAAGAATCAAATCAGTCATGATACTTGGATTCTATGAAGTGAAGCCAGTGAGTAGGGGGACCAAGTACAGCTTTTAGACTCGTATTTCAGGACATCTATTAGAGGATCTTGTCTTTCTTACATTATATCTACATGCTGATCCCGCTGTCACAAATGATTTATGAACATTAGTTCACCAAAGCAAAAACATTTTCAATGTCAGGCAGCATGTGCGAACATCTATGAAATGTAGCATCTGGTTCTATATCCATTCTGACCTGTATGTGCAGACATAAATATAAACCACAGGCCTACAGGACATGTACATACTGTAGTGAGCAATACGAAGATGAGTGATTAAAGTCAGCAATGAATTAGCAGCTCCAGTGTGATGGGAGCACGTTGGTACAGTTTATAAACAGCTTGAAAACAAACCAGCTTGGCCTTTCTTGAGTTTCACAGGGCCATCAAACTGTCAGGCCGTGGGACAGGCATCTACCCTTTACTGTCTCCTCATCCCTTGCTGGGCCAGTAAATTCTCTAAAGAGCAAAGACTTCTTTACTAAGGTACATCTATGGCAAACCTCCTGTTTCTCTCAACTTACATGCATATAATAGCTGCCCTTATAAACATTTAAGAGCCGTATTAATTAAAAAAGTCAACGATGATGTGACATATTTACTTTTAGAAGAGTCTTGCATAAGAGGTTACAAAATCACAAGGTTTGGATGAATGTTTATACATTTTTTGTTTTTTTTTTCATCTTTATTTTAGCTTGAATCCCCTGTGATTTAGCACAGCGATAACTTACCCAGGTCTTGATATTATCTCCTGAGCCCAGTTTCTCTGCAAAAGTTACAGTGAAATTTGTGATCCTGTGTAATGAGAGTGGAGGGTGCCACAAGAAGTCAGAGCCATAAAGCTGGGCGCTGTAGATTATCCCAATGGCAGTCACACATGCACATTGCCCACATATTCACATCACTCACAGCTCTGTTTCTAGCCTTCTGTTTAGTGCTGCATTCCTGTGGGCAAGATTTATAAAAACGCCAGTGACAACACGTCCTCCTTGGCCTTTAAGACCTACATAAGTGGCACTGTGCTGAGGCCAGCTGGGTATTAATAGTTGGCATGGGAAAACATAAATTATTGCTCTCTTACCAAAAATGTCATTCAATCCGTACCTCTACTTGTCAAGCTTGTCCTCTTGAACTGCTCAGTAAATCAAACCATATGTTCCACCCCAGGAAATATTCCAAATCCACAGGCTCAGCAATTGCCAAATAAACTTATCAATCAAGCTACGAGCCTATCAAAGTGAGTAGAGGAATAATGGTTTCTCTAAAAGCGCCTGTGTCCTTTAACGCTGCCCTTCGGGAGTCTTTTTTCACCCATGTTTAATAAAGACACTTTATTCATTAGCTGCCGTGCCTTGTTGTCCAGTCTGTCACAACACCGGCTTTAAAATAGATATACCCGCAGCCTATTTTGAGCTGTGGTGACCTGAGGGCAAGTTGAGGATGAGGGCAGCGTGTGACGGAAAGGACTGTGTGAACACAAGATCACCATGCGACTTGAATGGCCTCAGCTCGACTTTACACCTTTGATGCTTCAGTGAGTACAGAGTCCATCACAGCTGACGGTGCAGGGATCCACTGAAATCAGACACAGGTTATGAGTTACCTTGTGAAAATATAATAATCAATGTGACTATTCTAAAACTACTTCTGATTTCATCAGTAAAATATTGCTGTATTTTAAGGCCTTATCCAACAAAATCGCTGCCTGCACCTGTGGTTGATAGTTGTTTAAGATTTGACCCCTTTGTAATCCAACTCAACATTTTTGATCATTTTTGTTTTATTTATTACATTTTGAATTCACTACCTCTAAGTGGGTATTCTATGATGTACGTGACACCCTTAACATGTAACTAGATGTTCTCCATCTAAATTTAAACCGGTTTTGGGTGGGTCATGAGCAGATGTGTGTAGAGTACACACAAACAGAACTCAAGTAAAAGTATTGTTACTTTTTAAATATGGTGACTCACATAGAAGTACTCACAAACTTAAGTACTTTAGTAAGAGTAAAACAAGTCTCCCATATAAAACTACTCAAGTGGTGAGCTCATAACATGAAATGTATTACAGCATGATATTTTGTGTTCACACAGGTATTTTAGTCATTTTTGTTTATTTCCTTGATTATTTTGCTGCTTATTTTGTCCATTTTTGGGTATGCCATTGGAGTCAAATGAGACATCACTTCATTGCAGTTCATTGCTGATATTTTCTTTACAATGTTTGCACAAGTCAGCAATATAAATTAGCACTTATTGTAAAATATCTTGAGGGCTGCAAGAGGTGTGGGTCTGCACCTCTGATGACTGCCTTCTAGTTGTTTTTGTTATTTGTTTGTTTGCTTTTGCTTTGTTTGTTTGTTTGCTTTGCTTGTTTGTTTTTTGTTCAGTCTTTTATGTGTATTGTATGCATTTTTCTTAACTTACCTGATTATTTTGATAATTATGGCTCATCTTGTTGCTTATTTTTTGCTCAATTTCTTGATTGTATTCATTTTTGTTAATTTTCTTGATTATTTTCGTGATTTTGCTTTATTTTGTTGCTTATTTTGCTCATTTGTGGTTGTTACTATGTTTTATAATTTACCTGACTATTTTTGCTTATTTTGGTCCATTTTGTAAAGTTCATTTTCAGTTCACACATAATTTTTTCTTCTTCTAAATTTCAAGCTTTTTAACTCCTCTTTGAGCTGTGGTCTATTGGAACTAAGAGTAAAAAG
Organism: Pseudamia nigra; assembly: GCA_029823295.1. Taxonomy (NCBI): domain Eukaryota; kingdom Metazoa; phylum Chordata; class Actinopteri; order Kurtiformes; family Apogonidae; genus Pseudamia; species Pseudamia nigra. Next base: position 9,430 of record JAQQAE010013586.1, on the reverse strand, counting down.
TAATCTGTAAAGCAACCACCCATAGGAGTACATTTTGTTGAAAAAAACTACTCAAGTACATGTTAAGACATACTGTAAATGTACTTGAGTACAACCCATATCTGGTCAAGAGAAAGAATACATTTAAACTTTCAATTCCATAACCATTAGAGGCAGTGTGTCATTTCTGCTGCCAGTGGGTATGTAGTAGGTGAAGACATTTTTAAGTATTTTTATTAACATTATGTCATGTGAAGTATATTCATTTCATGGCATTTCATTTGAGTGAAATAAACAACAGTATAGTTAAATGTTAATGATAGGGAAAATTATGCAGTTGACAGGCAAATAAATAAAACGGGCCATTACAACAAATAAAATTATGGATTGTTGTGAACTTTGGAAACTGGTGTTTAACAGAGGACTGCAAAATATTCTGTTTAGTTCTTCACTATTTTATATGGAAATGCACATACTGTATAGCTTTTACTCTCCTGTCAAGGGGTGATGTTGCTTATACTAATTTTCATAATATTAATATATAATATTTTAATAAATGTAAAATCAATGATACAAATAACTGGCTTATCGTGCAGGTTGTCAAGTCCATTTAAAATATTTTTAAGAAAAAAATGTAAAACTGTGATATCGCCACTTGCATCTTGCTGTAGGTTATTTATGCACATCTAAAATTCTTACTTGGCCAAGCACAGTGGATCACAAAGGTTAATATATGCATCACACAAGATTTTTGTGTTTTGAAAGAGCCAAGTATGATCTGGTCCCTGGGAAATGAGGGGTCGTTTCAAATGCATTTACCGCTGATGACACCCTGGGGAATTGTTTACCTAAATATGATTTACTGATAAATTAACTTAAATGTGTCGTCGTCCTCCGCTGCATGTGTAAATCCTTGCAGCATCACTGCCGAAGCGGTCATGGGGATAGGAGCGGATTCCCCTGCTGGCCTGTGAACATCTGCTGGGCCATTTAGCCAGCTAATAGATCAGCCTGGAAAGAGAGACAGCAGCAGAGGTGCAGGTGTTTCTGGCCAGAGCCAGAAGACATCAAACTAAAAACCCAAGCCAAATCCACCAGAGCACCAGCTGAATGACTCACAGCCTCTCACAGATAATAAAACAAGCATAAAGTTTGCTTAAGGTACAGGTGGGGGTATTTTGCACCATACACAAGAGAGACCATGTACCGACCCGGCTCTGGGAGAGAGGTAATTGGATGCATATGGGAGGAGGTAAATGAAAGATTTTTGAAAATATCTCAGTGGAATACCTAATGGGGACAGGACAGAAAAGGAAATTAAAAATTATTCGAAGCAGATGGACTGTTCTTTGAGTTTTGCTGGGAAATTTATTAGTGCCGTGAAAGAAATGTGTCTGTTTATTTTGTGCTGCCATGAAATGAATGGCCTGCTGAGTTGTGCTAGTGTTAGTTTATGACTGCATGGCCATTATTCATAATTTAGACTGCATTTGTTATCGATTCATGATTTAGCGTGATTTATTGGTGCTTGTCAGGTTTCATTCAAAACTCCACCAGTTCTATTTTCTGCAGGAGGCCCAGACTTTATGAAAAATATAAACAAAGTTGGACAATATGTGGATACAGTTTCATTTGTACCGTATTACATAAGAGCCTTGGCTGGATTCAGGTAGTGCCTCACTGTAATTAATTTGCTTGTGTTATTTCCTGATTGCCAGCAAGAATAAAATGAAATGTTGTAAAATACAAAATCAGTCAGGAAACACTCAGTAATGGAAAGATTGAAAAGAAAACTTCAGAATCCCTCAAAGTTTGGACACTGTTTAGAGTTCAGTTTGCTCAGGTAGAAACATAATGTTAACAATTGATCAGGAACAGAAGTTGTGTATTAGGGGTCAATCCCAAGAGGATTTGTCAGAAAGCTGTTTTGTTCCCACAGCAAGCATTGGTAAATCTACTCACTGGATGCCTGGGAACACAGTGATATTAACCAACATATGGTTCAAATTTAAGAGAAGTAACTCAAGATTAAAAATTGCACAGCACAAGAGAGTCAGATCAGTCTGTTACAGTTGTACACAGCTTTATAGATTATATATATATACGCATTATGCTTATCATATTCCTTTCAGAATTACCTTAAGGGTGAGAATTATAAGTCCAGGATCTACAACCAAAAGCAGACTGACAAACTCAGCAAACCATAAAGCCACAGTAGCAGCAGTTTTATTCCAAATCCCAGCACCCTTTATTGTAAAATAAGACGACATATCCATTTGCACATTTTAGACAAGGAAGCTAACAGCTGCTCCTACTGTATTTTGACACGTACACCACCTGCCAGTAAAGAGCACTACCACTAATCCCACTGCTTGACTTCAGGAAGGAAACCTGATTTTAGTTTCATGGACAAAATTTGATCAGATGGCACATTTATTTACAGTATCTGTGACTATCCAAGAATCACTCAGCAACATCAGTAAAGTTTATGGTTTGTGCAACAGCACTTTTATTGAAACATAAGCAAAGAAACAACATGTACAACAGGAGTCACAATAATCATATTCCAATCATATGAAAAGTATGTTAACTTTGCTTTCTTCCTTCAATCCTCACTTCTGTCCGTCACTGTGTGCTGGTGGATTTACACAGACCCTCCCCTCTGCCTGGATTTTATGTTTTTCTCTTGTTTCAGTCTAATCTCGAGCCAATCAGAGCATCGGACAGTTCGCTGAGATGGAAGCCAGTCACACTTACATTCAAAAGACAAACACGAATGCAATCTGTTTTGGTTATATTTCTCTCTGGAACGTTCCCATGGAGTTTTACAACGGTGTGGGTGAGTTTATGTCTGCTATAGCGTGTACGCATTTTGAAAAGCATTAGAAAATAGATGTCTGTCTATTTTATGATTTTTTTTTCTCGTCTCTCTCTTTCATGGAGTGTTTTAATTATGGCTCTATTGTCGAGAATCTCTCATGCTGTCTATGAGGGGAAGGTGGCAAGTTTGAATAACACTGTTTATCATATTTTTTGGACCATAAGACGCACTTAAAATCCTTTAGTTTTCTTAAAAATTGACAGTGTGCCTTATAATCTGGTGCACCTTATGTATGGATTAATTCTGTTTACTGACCTTGAACCAAGCTGCACTGCTTGATAGATTGAGCATTATGGCCACCGTAGTCAGGAGCCTTGCGGAGTAATACGGGTACGTACCAGTACAGCAAAAATGGCTCCTCTTAAGAGACATGCTTACGAAGCAGATTTCAAACTCAATGCTATCAGTCAGGCAGTACAAATAGAGCAGCTGCGAGAAAATTCAACATTAATGAATCAATGATACGGAAGTGGAGGAAGCAAAAAGACGCCCTGTGCCAGGTAAAGAAGACCAAACTGAGTTTCTGAGGGAACAAAGCGCGATGGCCACAGTTGGAGGACAATATTGAACAGTGGGTTATTGAACAGAGAGTCTCAGGTAGAAGTGTCTCTACTGTCTCTATTCGAATCAAAGCCACAGCGGTAGCACACGACATGCAGATCAATGATTGAGGAGGTCTTTCTTGGTGCTTCAGTTTTGTTTCATTTAATGTGCCTTATAATCCGGTGCGTCTTATGTATGGAAAAAGACATAAATAGATCGTTTATTGATGGTGTGCCTTATAATCCAGTGCACCTTATAGTCCAAAAAATACGGTATACACACAAGAGGAGGAAAATTACAAACTTCATCTTTATGTTTTTGTTTTGTGCTACTTTGTATGTTTGACTTGACATTTCTCAATGAGTAATACTGTATGTATATTTTCCTTGGCAAGTAAACAAGTTGACTAAAATTGCAGCTGCAGTATTACAAATAAGTGCTAGTTTTTCCTACCAGCCCTATTCTACAAACAACTAAAAAATATCAAAATTAATCTACAAGTCTTCACTAAAATCAATGATAATCACCAATATAAAGAAGAATATATTAACAAAGCTGCAGAGCCATGCATGTTGAACTTTTATGACACCATGACCTTGATGTTTTGTCTCCAAAAGTACTAGCCCCAAAGTATGCTAAGATTGGTCAACCTAGCTTTATTGGTTTTCAAGTTAGGGTATAGGTGGGTTGCTCGATGGCACCATCCGCCCTACCCACACCTCAATTTCACTGACATGAATAATGATTCAGACAAATCATATGCAGTCAGATAAGACTTCATTCATTTACATGACTAGAGTGCTCTCAATGATGTCCTTTCCAGCCGTTTCGATTTTTTGTACTTTCAACTTGCATGAACGAGCCAATACGGAGCCAGCAACATTCATTAAGTTAATACAAGAAAGAGCCTTAAATGCTATATTAAACAGTTATTAACAACAGTATGTATTTAAGATGCTGTCTGTGATGTTGGAAAAGTAGCTAGTAGCCAATCATTTGTAGCAGTCTACTGAAATGATTAGACAGGTGATCTTCCAGTCAACACAGCTTACAACCTCATAGGTGCACATGTTCATGCACTCACCTGTGGAGGTGATAACAGCTGTAGCACATCTGTATCTTATCTAACCACAGGATGACTGAGGACAGACAGCCTGCATTTCAGATTCCTTCAACATTGGGCACAGTTAAGAAAAGAGCAGACATACTAGCTTGACAGCTGTGAGGTTATAAGCTGGCAGGTCGTCTCTTTAACCATTTATATCGGTCTGCTGCAAACGGCCAGCTAATACCTAGTCTGCCAGCATCCTCGAGAGGCTTTTAAGTGCTGCAAAATAAAGCCCTGGGAGAGTTTGATACGTTTCATATGATCCAAATCAATTCAATTTGGTTCAGGATGCAAAATCTGCCATCAAAATGTCTTTTACAACGTGTTCCTCAATAGTCAAGGTTATATGATATTCTGTAAAATGACATCTAATAGACGAAGCTTTAAATGGGTTAAATGGGTGTTGATGATGTTAAAGAACCAGCTCTTAATCTTCACCTAACGGTAACAGATGGAATCACAAATGAATTTGTATTTACTTATGGAAGGAAACCCATATAACAATGTAACTAATTGCTAATAATCCCTCTGTTAAATGTGACTGAGGGAGTATAAAACAGTTCCATTTACATGAATCTTTTGAATCTTTAAAAAGATTCAAATGACATAATTGCAAGTAATTAATGAAGGAGTTAGTATACGTGTATAATGTGTCCCTGAATAGTTAGCGGTACTCTGAGTTCTATGTAAAATTCAGGACAAACACCTCTAACCTTAAGAGACATAAAAGACTATAGAATATTTTTTACCTGCTAACAGATATTAAAAAATACCCACAAAACAAAAGGAAGAAGATAAGGGATGTCTCAGCCTGAACCATTCGCCTCCACTTATATAGCCCTCAGAGCTGCAGGCCAAGAAGGGAGATATGTTGTGAGAATTGTGAGAACAAAAACAATTCTCACCTTGAGATAAACAAGAGGCATCGCTGAGGCCTGCTCTTTTCCTGCTGTGCACCGCGAACAGTTCCATCCAGGACAAGGAGGAATTAAACCAACACCAGAGTTCATCCACTGTCAGTGTAAATAAAAACTAGATCCAATGAGCTCTGACAAAGCGATGTGTAATGGGATTTGATGTCCGTGGGCGTAGATGAGGAGAAGAAGCTGGAATCAATAGAACACATAAAAGTTGAGGTAAAAATCAAAGAAAAAGGAATCATAAAGTGGTTTGCATCACTGAAGGAAAGCTTTGTTAGTATTATAATGTTTGGTGAAGCCCTAAAAGTCAAGGAGCCTAAAATAGAAATGCCTTTATGTACAATTAGCGCTTCACCTAGCTTGAAATGTAACCAGAAGCAAATTAATTCTTGTAAATGTTAAGTACAGATACGTGCATCCCAGTAGTCTCGAGCCGTAAGCAGGCATGCCTATCACATGACTGGACCGTGTCTGTTTCATGTGGATCTAAACCGAGCTGTATCTTTCAAGTCTCAGATCAGCGCTGCCGACGGAAACAAACAAAACCCCTCCTGACAGCTCAAAAGCCTTTCTATGTCTGTCTGAGGTTAGTGACGCTCCACGAGCTGACACATGGTAGAGGAAACAATTGCTTCATTAGGAAGAGGTGAAATAGTTTCAAAAAGAGCTCCTTCGCCACACTGAGAGGGAATTAATGGGCTCCAGATTGCTGCTTCAACCAAAGTATATTAAGTTCAAGGCTGACAAAATCATTTGGTAATAGAGCAGCTTCTCTGCATTTTATAGGGCTTTGGCATCACTGAGGAAAAGGGCAGGGACTGTTATGTGCACATTGACCCCCCATTAGAATGGAAAATGATGATAATTAGCTTGATTGAGGGTAAAGCCCTGAGAAGGTGTCAAATCACAATGTATAAATCTGTTCAAATAGACCACATATAAATATTACAACACATTAATGTATTATTTTGACTTTTTCGGACATGGATGTTTTATTTGAGTCACGCAAAATGCCAAGTAAAATATTAAAATTTCATCAGACAGGTTGCAATGAGTTATACTATGAATTCCCTATAGCAGCCAGTGTTTGGTTAGTCTGTGTGGATAAGGACCAGGGCTGCGTAATGAGGCTTATGCGAACGTAACTCATTGTGCTGTAATACTGTTGGCAGCCACCAGGCGACCTCCATTTGGCCCCAAAAAGCTCTGACGTGCAGAGATTTACAGAAGTTACAGTTGGGTTTTTTTAATTAGTCAACATGGTCATTTATTTTGAATCCTCTAAAAAGTGATCTCTTGATCCGTCGTTATTTTTTTTCTGTTATGCTGAAGGCTGATTGACAAGTTTGTATGAAACCCTTGCCTGTAGGTCTGCTCCTTTTGTCCAAATATGGTCATTTGCTGCGTTTGACTCCAAAATGACAACCAAGAAGTTGCAACTAAATTGGCCTCAAAACAGAAATTCAGAAACGATTAGGTGAGTCAGGGATATGTCAGGTCTATGGTTTCTCCATTTTGGACATCTTAGTTCAACTGATTTTAACTGGCAGGGATACGGAGGCTCACCTTCTTAATCCAGGAGCTACAGCTGTGCTTCCACATGAACTTGGCTCATTACCCACCAGTAGAGTCTGCTCATTGTGTCCTGTCTGTTCTGGATCTGGTGCTTTGAGTGAGGCCGGTGGGATAATATGAAATAGGATGGTCCATGGGTCCAACCAAAGCCTGGATGGTGGCCAAGAGGTGACCATGGAAGTTGAGATGCTGAGTGGATGCACCAAAGTGTCACATTGGTGGTACATGCCCCCAAACCTTGATCTGATGTGACCTGATATTATGGTCCACACTTCAAAACATTACAAGTGAAGTCCCTTAAAGCTGGATGTTGCCTGCTGTAAAATGAAAAATGAGAACGACAAAGTATCTTCTGGGTGACTGCGAACTTGGCAAAGCATCGTGGTGTAGAGGAAACCTACTCCCTCTATTGATATAAACTGGTAATTCTGAGGCAACCAAGACATAATGATCCTTATTTTATGGTGATTAAAAACATTGCAAATTATTTATTTGCAAAATCAATAGCAAGTTCTATTTTTTCAACAATGCAAATGATACACTGGCTCTATTTAGCTTTATGATGCTAACTGCTAGAAAATGTATGAAAAGTAAAACTAAAATGAGACAGTCAGGCACCTCAAAAAATCTTCTGCCTACATCTTTAAGCTTAGTGGAAATGTGATTCAGAATATTATTTGTTACTTTTGTGGTTCAATACAGTCCCCCTAGAACTTACAGTAGAGCCTAGACTGTATATATTAGTGGACAACGTGACTGTGACATCACCGATTAGTTTCTGAAGGGTCATTTTGAGGCCACTTCCTGGGCAACATCTTAGAGCCAAAAACAGGATGCAACCATATTTTTACAAATGGCGGCAGTGCTGCAGGAATGTAGCATGCCGGGGACTCATGGAAAAGATAATATTAGCTGCTAGCTTACTGCCGCAGTAAAACTTCACTAAGCAGTGCCAAACAAAGTGAAATTACAGTGTTGCTAGTGTAAACACTCAACCACAACTGCAGTCAAGTATATAAGTATAACTATGCCCATATTGAATAAATAGAAGGCATGAAGGTCTGAATCAGTCTGACTTCACTGGCGAGTTGAGTTACCATAGCCACATGTCAATCAAACCCCAGCATGGTAGTGATTTGCCAGATAATTTGATGTAATATCTTAATGATGAAGCAAAAAGTTAAAAATGGGCACCCACATTACTTATTAGAGGGTCCAAATAAAACATTTGAGATCATAAGGACAAATGACAAAAATTTATTTGCTTAGCATTTGCAGAGAGAAATTCAATGTAACTATGGGAATCAGGCTTCCCATAGTTACAACTTAAAGTTACTTCCACATTGGCCTCACTGAACAGACTGATTCATCGCCCACTGACTTAGACACTGAAAGAAAATGCATCATGAGCAACAAGTGGACATTACTAAATGCAAGTGTTGAAAGCATCTGCTTTTGTGTTCGTAGCCATGGTGTAACAGGAAAACATCATCAACACAGGTGGATGTTACTATGTTGACAGTTACGGTGCAGATTTTACAGAACAACACAAAAATTAAGGTAAAACTCAGTGGCCCTAGGAGCTGCCATGTTGCCCTTGTAACACAGTTTGGGGGCAGAGTCTTTGTAGCACCAACACTTAGTTGGTTCCCAGTCACCTTTTTCACAGATTTGTAGCCATGATTGGTCTTTACGGCTGTCAGTTATCCATTTAATCACATCAAATAACTTAGTGAAACCAAATTGATCAGATAGATGACTGAACACAAGCGAGTCATATTAAATCTATGTACTGTATTAGATAGATTTGAATTTTATTTCAGACTATAACATGAGGGAAGAAGGCTTTATGACCAGCCAGCCACTGGTGGAAAATCAAAACATTTTGGAGAATGCAAAAATTAAGATCACTGTTGTGCGCTGTATAACACCAACAATCTCAATCCTGGAATAGCATGTGTTTTTTAGCTAGCCCACATAAAACAAACCTGGTGCATGTCTGGCCATGAAATAACTCTGCACTGAGGCATTTGACCTTGTAGTGAACGAGACATTGGCAGTAATGAAATCTGAGCCCATGTTGAGTTGAACACCATTTAGAAATACAGTAGGTGTGAACAGTGATGTATCTACAGTATGTAGTCTGTTTTAGCTCAGATTGACAAAATGCATTTTAAAACCAAGTGTAAACAGTCTCCTCCCACTGTCCCCACTCACACTACAAACCACTGACACCATCCAATAATAAGCAGGAGTCTTACTTAAACTGAATTGGCATGTCAGCAGGAGAGCAGGGCTTTGTCGTTGTAATGGATGCCAACATACTTAACCCCACCATTTTAGACATTAGCTTCCACCATTGGAACTCTTATGGGGGCTGCTTCTGGAAACACTTTTTGTCCACTTATAGCCTGTCTTTCTACC
>JAQQAE010013585.1:0-12694 GCA_029823295.1 Pseudamia nigra | reverse complement strand
AAAGAGACTGATTTTTGTTCATGATTTGTATTTTCCTTTGTTTTAAAATTTGGTTCGAATAAATAAATAAATAAATATTAAATAAATAAATAAATAAATGAAGCCGAGTTCTTTCAAATTACCTACCTTTCATCAACCAACAAGTTATCCCACATGGTGTTATGAGTGCTCAAAGACTGCCCAAAATTCAGTCTTTCAAGTTTTCATCTTCCTGTAATTATAAAATTAATAATTAATCCAATGTAATCGTGCTTATTTTCACTTCTAGACTTGATGTTGTGAGACTCCAAGTGCACATGTCAGTATTGTAACTAGTGTTTTCAACACAGCTGGTGTGTGTCTTTCAACCCTGAAATTTTTATTCATCTACTGTACCTACAATATATTACATACAAAGTTAAGAGGCTCAAAAAATGATGCAACAAAGTTTTCGCATAATCAAAGACGTTGTGGTGGATGCAGTATGTGATTTAACATTGTCTCATGAAATATGCAAGGCCTTCCCTGACAGACACATTGTTTGGATGGAGTTTACTGTTGCTCCTCCAGACCTGCAGATACAGGCTGTTGAACTGCGTTGACACAAACTGGATGGTCCATCTCCTCTTTAATCCACAGGACGCGGTCTCCATTGGTTCCAAAAAGAATTTTAAATTTCAATTCCTTTGACCACAGAACAGTTTCCATTTTGCCTCAGACCATTCTAAATGAGCTTTGGTCCAGAAAAGACGGTCTTGTTTCCGGATCATTGTTGCAGGTTCAGCTCGCAGTCAGCTTTCAAAGGTTACGATTCCATTCCCGGACATCTAGGCCCGGGCCCTGTAACTAAACCTCATCGAATCCTGCGTGTGTGTTCAGGACTTGAGTTGTGTTTTATACTAGCTCTGGGTAGTGTGGTTTTGTCCTGCCCTGTGGAGGAGGAAGGTGTGTGTTTGCAAAACTCACTGCTCACGATGAGTCCCAGTCCATCTGTCTCCGGCTGGTCCGCCTCGTACTTCCGACGATGCAGTCTCCTAGTACTGCTGGGTAATGTAATTCAGGTGATTAGCATGCTAGTTAAAAGTTCGATGCCTCATTTCATAGGTAATTGGCTCAGTTCTTTCAGATCTGCTTCCTCAGACGAGCGGCAGGCATGTCAACCCTCTCTTCGTGTCTCGGAGTCTTCAGTTCTGAATCTGTGTCTGAGCTGTATTCTCAAACATTCCCGTCCTGTCTGACCTCCCACGCTTCCACAGCTGTCTTTAAACAACTCCGTTCCCACTAAGCCACATCTCATTACACTGATGAGGACACGTTTCACAAACCACGCCCATCTCCTCCAAATGTGTATCATATGAGTAAATCAGTATGTTTCCCTGCAGAAAATGCCTATGGAAACTTTGCATCGTAACAGTTGTGTTCACATGTGTCTTCTTTACACGATCCAGCTTGTATTTGTGGATTACAAAGTGAACTGTGTTCACAGACAGTGATTTGTGAAAGTGTTCCTGAGCCTATACAGTGATTTCCAGTAGAGAATCACGTCTGTTTTTAATGCAGTGCCGCCTGAGGGCCTGAAGATCACCAACATCCAGTTTTGACCTTTGATCTTCCTTCTGATTCTCTGAATATTTTAATGGTATTATACACTGTAGATGGTGTGATCTTCAAAGTCTTCACAATTTTATGTTGAGGAGCATTTTTCTGAAATCCTTTCACAATTTTTAGACACAATAATCCAATTAGGTTCATTTGGTCTTGTAACGTTGACGTCATTTAGGTTCTTTTACACCGACCAGTGTGGGTTTTTTCTCATACCTGACAGTTTTGACAGCTGACTTCCTGCAGTCTCCCTCAGAGTGGTCATGTGATGTTACTGTGACATGTTTTTTCACTGATTTACACAGGGTTTGGCGCTGTTTTCCCACCGGTGGAGGCAGGACAACAGTGCCAAGACTGGAGGAAGTGAGCCGTCAAAACTGTCAGGTATGAGGAAAAAAAACACACTGGTCTGTGTAAAAGAACTTAAATAATATTTTTAGACACAGTTTCTCTTGGAGAACCACTATCCATCTTTCCATCTGAGAGGCTCCGTCTCACTAAAATACTCACGTTACTGACCTGTTACTTGTCAACATAATTAGTTGTCTAATGCTCCTCCGGTTGTTGTGGATTTGTGTCAATTACTTTTCTGGCCTTTTGTTGCTGCTGTTTCAACATTTCTGAGATTATGTTGTTGCCATCAAATTCAAAATGAGCTCATATTTTTATTGAAGTGGTAAAATGTCTCAGTTTCAACATCTGACATTTTACTTATGTTCTGTTAGGAATAAAATATGGCATTATGAGATTTGCAAATTATTGCATTCTGTTTTTATTTACATTTTAATTACATTCTGACATTTTTGGAATTGTTGTTGTCTTTTTACTCTAGGGAGTTTCTTGACTTCTAAACTTGTCTTTCAAATTGATAGGCATCATATGTGTAAATAATAATAATTCAAACAGGATTAAACTTTATACATCTTCTGCCTTTGAATGTAATGCATTTTCTTCTGAAATTATGTCCTGACTAATGGGTGACATAATGGTTACTCTGTTCATTTTATATATATATATATATATATATTCTGTGGTTGCATTCTATTATTAGTGACATCAATGTGTCGAGTGCTTCACTTATCAAAAGTTGACACTATCCAGCTGGTCTGGAAGGGTGACCTCTACTCCATGTCTCACATGAAGTGTGATCGGGGTCACAGTCACATGTCCCATATTCCTTCTCATTAAGTTATTTCATGTCTCCCGGCTCCTGGCTGTGACCTGGAAATTGGAAAGTTTCTGACACACCATCACAAAGGGTGTTTCAATATCCTTATTAATGCAGGAGCTGCAGGAGTAGGAGTTAGGAGGCTCCCTGCAGCGAGGAGACACATGACCATCCTTCACAGAGGTGCACACTAACACACCTCTTATTGGAAATCTCACTCTGTACGGCAGCCAGCAGACAAATAATACAACTGAGCCAAGGCTCCTCAAATGGTATTTATCTATGTAAAACTAACAGATCTGTAGGTCTAAGGGTCAGGTGTCTCTTCATCTGTGGTATGTATGTTGGTGAATCGTTAAAGCATCAGTTTGTGTCTAAATAATGAGGTAATTGACCAAAAATATTCAAAATAAGCAACAAGATGAACAAACATGAACAGGATCATTAAAAATGAGTAAAATGAACAAAATAAGCAACTAAATTAGCAAAAACTTCAAAACAATCAAGAAAAACATGAGTGAAATAACCAAGGAAAGGACAGCAATTAGCAAATAAGTAAAGAAATTAACAAAACTGAAACAGCATGTCTAGGAAATGAACAAATCTGAGGAAAATTTAATTAATTAATTTATCTATTCAGTTTATAGGTTTTTTTTAAAAAAAAAGACATTCAGATTTCAAAAGAAGTAAGAAAAAAACATTTTAATTATCATGAAAATGAACAAAGTAAGGCATAACATCATCAAAAACTGAGGAACAATTAATAAAATAAGCAACGAACAAATGAACAAGATCATTTTAAAAATGAGCAAAATGAACAAAAATGAATCAAATGATTAGCAAAATAACAATTATTAGCAAAATAAGCAACAAGATCAGAAAAATGAACACACTCAGCAAGAAAATGAACAAAAAGGAGCAAAAATAAGAAAATGAGCAAAACTGAACTAAATAATCTAGAAAATGGATAAAAAAATTTGCTAAATCAGAAAAATGCACAGAAAAGAGAAAAATGAGGAACAAAAGGAGAAACAAATGAACAAAATAATTAAGAACGTGAACAAAAAAACAAAAATTGCAAAACAATGTCCAAAAATATCACAAATGAAAAAAAAATAGTCAAGAAAAGGAACAAGTGAAGAAAATAGTCCATAAATGGAAAAAAATCATTATTTATGACGCTTTCGTGAATCTGTAAGAGACGAGGGAAAATATTCATCCTAATAATTGATCAACAGATTTATAAATTGTCTACATTTGCAGACACAAAAACACAATTGAGATTAAAAAAAGAAATATTAAAACAAACCATAGAGATGTTTCATTCAGCATCTACACAGTAAAGAACATTTACATCGTGTGAATAAATGCGGGTATCTGCATTACCATAATCACAAATTCGAAACACACCCTGCTGTGTGTTGTATGTGGTGTTTAATTAGTATTACGTGTGGAATAAATCCAAACCATACGGCTCTGAAACGTCTTGTGTTCCCTTCGCTAACGTCACATCACACCTTACAGCACATATCACACACACAGAAGATGTGAGAGCAGGCGAAAGTGTGGAAAGCAAGGTGACATTAAAGCCTGATAAGAAGCAGCATGAAAACACATTTATAGTGTAAAGCTCATCTGCATCCCACTTCAGACCATAATCTCACGAGTCGCTAGGTTACATGGAGCACGTCAGCACTTCAGCGTACAGCACATACAAATTTGTTTCCAAAAAGGTTGAGCCACTGTGTAAATACATACGTAATGTGGTAAAGGGCAAAACATTAAAAATCCATGTTTAATTCAAAGTAACACAAAGACAAAATATCAAATGTTGAAACTGAAAAAAACATCTCTTTTTGCCCGTTTTGAATTTGAAACCAGCAACACTGTAAAACTTGTGAAATGCTTTAACCTTCAGAAGAATGTTCAAAGTTAGGTCTGCAGGTGATAGTGCGTGGCTATATGTAATTTTATTTTGCATCTTTTTAATTAATATATTTTAAAGATTATTTTAAATATTTTTTCTTACTGCTCTTTTAGTGGTATTTATGGTTTTTAGTGTTTTAGTAAGCATCGGAGTGTAACGAGTGTAAGTGAGCAGAGACGGCATCTAAGTCTCAAGATGAAGGGGAGCAGTATCTGTCAACAGCTTGGCTCTGTGGGCACCAGTCGTCGTTAACACAGAGACACGGTAGACTTCCTTTGCTTTTTCCACAGTCGTGGCTCCACCGAACGGTGCGTCCTGCACAGTTATGCAGGGATCCCAGCCCAGTTTCACCCATGGTCCTCGCACAGGAGCTACATACAAAGTGGTGGTTGCCATCCACAGCTCTGTTTTGCTAATTTTGGGTGCAGTGAATCTAACATTGGCCAGGAAGATATTGGGGAGCGGAGTGGCTGGTTCCGCTGCTTGTGGGAGCAGACAATGATCCACAGAGACACGGTCATTGTAGATATTTTGTTCAGTAAGCTGTAGGTCTGGTGGTAGTAGTACCTAATTGGGATAATACTTTGTAGACGTCAAGCCTGGCGGTGTTTGAACCCACAATATGCAACACCATATACTCAAAAAAGGCACCGGATGAGATACAGTAGCTACAAGCTGCAGTAGAACTACACGCTGCGATGTTAAAAGCCTACAGAAACGTTTGTTCATTGTTAATTTGTTTTTTGGAAGAGTGCTCAGAAACTTTGAGTTACTCAAGTCTGCATTTAACACCAGCTCCCACTGGACTTCGATTAATTACAAAGAGCAATGAAGCTGCCTCACTAAATTCTTCCCCCTACCCAGAAACCCCGAATTAGGCAAATCTATTGGCTTCAGTAGATTTACAATCTACTGCTTGTAATGTTGTGTTTGCATTGTGAAATAATTACTGACTCTTTTGAGTTTTTATAGCTGCAAAGGGACCAAAGATTAAAATTAAATCACTGCAAATAAGTATGACATGGGCAGGTAAAAAAAACACACATGGTAGAACGTCTTACACTTAATTTGGTTAATGGCAACAAGTGAGTAACATGACTGTGGATAAACAGCATCCAAGCAAAGCTGAGTCTTTCTTCAGCAAAGATGTCGAGGGAAAATTTGCAACAGTCTAAGAAGTAGAGGGCACTCAGAGAGTAGATACGTCCACCAAGGCTGTTTACTCACCCAGAATCCTCTTTTTAATACACAGGAAATGTGTCAGTTGGTAGTATGTTGATAAGTCAATTAGAATTCATAACAGCAAAAATGTCAAACACAGTCCGATATCACAATGTTAAAGGAAATGAATAAAAAAGTGATCCAGCATCTGCATCCTGAGCCAGATCATCTCCAAAATCTAATGGCTTCAATGGGTTCATCCACGATGCGATGGCCACCTGACAAAAATGTCATCAAAATCCATCCTGAAGTATTTGTGTAATCCTGCAAACGGAGAAACAAACAAACAAAACCTCCTTGGCAGCAAAAATATACAGTACAGAGGAAGTACGGAGATTTACACGACTTTGAACTTGGTATGGTTGATAGTCGGAGTATTTCATACAGTACTGATTTACTGGGATTTTCACACCCAACCATCGTTAGGCTTTACAGAGAACAGTCTGTAAAAGAGAAAATATCCAGTGAGCAACAGTTCTCTGGATGAAATGACCTTGTCGACACTTTCACACACTGTGTTCACTACACTGGACAGGAACAAGGTGACATTAAATATAAAGTCAGTAAGTAAAAAATGAAAGCAATACACAATAAGTCAGTGAGTATTTTGACATAAAATGAACAAAATAATCAGGATAAAGAAGAAACATAAGAAGGAAAAGGCACAAAATAGTGAGGCAAATCAATTAAAAAGAACAAAATCATCAGCAAATGAAGAAAATGTGAACAAAATCAGGAAAAAGAATGAACAAAATAATCAAAAAATGTGAACATATTCAGAGCAAAAATGAACAAAATAACAAAATGATAAATCAAATGTGAACAAAATCATCAGCAAATGAACAAATCGATGAAGAAAATGAACCAAATTCAATGAAAAAAACAAGAAAATGCACAAAAACAAATAGAAGAAAAAACCCCAAAATGCACAAAACAACCAAGAAGTTAAGAAAAAGTAAAGAAAAAAAAGAAAAATAAACTAAGCAACTAAGTAAATGAACAAAATTTGATGCAAAAAGAAGAAAAATTGTCAAAAATAAACCAAACAAGCAAGAAAATGCTTTAAAAAATTAACAAAAAACAAAACTTTCAAATAGAAACTAAAGCAAAAATCATGATTGTATTTCACTAAACAGACACGCCCTGATGCACAAAATTTAACCATTTTCAACCACTACCTCACTTAAAATACGTGACATTATTTTAAAGAGTGTCTGGAAAGTACCAAAAGGATAAACACGTCAAAACCCCAGTGTTTTAATAATTCATGCACGAGTTAAAGCCAGAGGTCAGAGGAGAACGGTCAAACCCCAAACAGCAACTCAAACGTTGAAGCAGGTGGACGACAGCAGCAGATGTCACACGCTGACACTCCTGTCAGTCAAGAACAGGAAACTAAGGCTACAATTCACACGGACTCTGTAAAAGTGGTCAATAGGAGGCTGGAAAATGCTGTTTTGTCTCGTGAGCCTGGATTTCCACTGTGACATTTGGATGTTACGGTGATAATTGGTGCAACAACATGAAAGCACGGATGCATCCTACCCACAATGCTGTTTACCCCAGACAACTGAGACAGGCTTTGGATCTGTGCAGGGTGTGACACTCTGGGGTAGCTGCATGTACCATGTAATGCAACGGCAGGAAGGCGTGAATCCTCTAAAGTGCAGATGAAACACGACGGCATCCACTCATTCCAAATAAGAGGAGAGAATACAGTGAGGTTAAATACAAATCTAGCGGCTAAAAATAACTGCAGTTTTCCCTGGCTTCGTGTTCACCTCTAGGAGAGGATGTCTGCAGCATCAAACTCTAGAAACTTTTAAGTCTTCTAAATCTTTCTAAAGGGCAAAAAAGGCAAACAGTCAGATCCCCGAGGGGCTCGAGGAGGGAAGAAATAATAATTTCTCTCACTTCTCTCGCTTCTGTGTGTGTCTGACAAGGTCAGAGCAGAGTTTCCTCCAGCAGACAACGCAGCCCAAAGCAACACCGCAGCTGCAACCCTGTCACAGACAAATAATACCAATATGAAACAACAATAAACCCTGTGGTGTTACTGGAAAAATTACATAGATGACACGACGCATCAGAAAAGCACCATGAAGCTGTAAATACGCTGATGCTTCTTCGAAATCAGTCCTACACATTGTATTACACTGCATCTATATTTTATCCATTTGGCTGAGTATTTGGTTCATTTTACATCATTTCTTTGATTATTTTGTTAATTTTATTCATCATTTCTGTCACTTATTTTGTTTAGTTTTTTCCCCTATTTTCTTGATTATTGTGTCCTTTTTTATTTGTTTTCTTGGTGATTCCTGTTTTCTGTACCTTTTGTTTATTGCCTTTGTTCAATATGACCATTTTTTCACTTATTTTGTTTATGTTTAGTCATTTCCTTGATATTTTTTGCATTTTCTCTAATTTCCTTCATAAATTTCTTCATTTTTTGCTAATTTTCTTCATAATTTTGGTCTTTTCCTTCATTCTGTGATTCAATTTTGGTCATTTCCTTGTTCATTTTTGTCTTTTTTGGTTATTGTGTCACTTATTTTGTTCATGTTCAGTCGTTTTCTTGATTTTTTGCATTTTCTCTAATTTCCATCATAATTTTCTTCATTTTTTGCTCATTTCCTTCATAATTTTGGTCTTTTACTTCATTCTGTGATTCAATTTTGGTCATTTCCTTGTTTATTTTTGTCTTTTTTGGTTATTGTGTCATTTATTTTGTTCATGTTCAGTTGTTTTCTTGATTTTTTTTTTGCATTTTCTCTGATTTCCTTCATAACTTTTTTTTCATTTTTTGCTCATTTTCTTCATAATTTTGCTCTTTTCCTTCATTTTATGATTCAATTTTGGTCATTTCGTTGTTTATTTTTGTCTTTTTTGATTATTGTGTCACTTAATTTGTTCATGTTCAGTCGTTTTCTTGATCATATCCTTCATTTTTTTCACACTATTTCTTCATTATTTTGCTCATTTCTTTGTTTATTTTTTTCTGTTTCGGTTATTGTGTGACTTATTTTTGTTCATTTTTTCATTTCCTTGATTACTTTTGTTTATTTTATACATTTTGTCAATTATTTTGTTCAATATTGTCATTTTTGTCACTTATTTTGTTCATTTTTGCTAATTCACTTGATTATTTTTTATTAATTTGCTAATGTTCTTCATTATTTTTGTTCATTTTTTCTCATTTACTTAATTATTTTGTTCATTTGCTTGATCAGTTCTGTTGATCTTGTTAAATATTTTTGTGTTGCCAGGAGAATTCTACAGAAAACACAGAGAACGAAGCACCTTGAAGCCGTTGATACGCTGACCTTTATTCTAATGTAATCATTTGTTCGATGTTCGCTCTATGTACTTAACTGTTTACATGTTATATGTGTCTTTTCAGGTGGTTCCATCAGACTCTGTTTAAAATATAAGTAGTTTAGATGAACTAACACCACTTTTCTTGGTAAGACATGTCACCACTGGGCTGTGATGAACACACCTCGAGACCTGTGACATTTCCCAAAACTTTAAAGGTGACAAGCTGCACCTGCTACCGTCAGGCTGATACAGCTTCAGAATGTGTGTCATGTTCTCGGCATCTCACTTGACATGTAAAGCGTCCCGCAAAACAGCAACACATCACATCACAATAGTAGCGTTGTAAAGGTGCGTGGTTCACAACACGACCCAGCGCAAAAAATAAACTGGTTGTAAACCATGCATCATGGGAGCATGTCGGCAAAAGAGGAGACCACATAACTCAAACATACAAAGAAACATCAGCAATAAAACAAAAGTTAACAAAGCTCAAACCTGCTGAGCTGTAGAAACAAATGAAAACCTTATTTTTCACTACATACAGTGTTACCCCGGGTTACGAGTTTAATTTGTTCCAGGACTGAGCTGGTAAAGTGGAAAACTCTCGACCCGGGACCGGTTTTCTAGTAAGAATACATGTAAAAACAATTAAACCTTTCCAAGACCCAAGCAAACGCCCATATATACACACCCGTACATGCACATAAAGTATCTGGAAAAGGATATTTTACTATCAACCAGATTTTTTTGCACGTGAGCCGGTACACGATTTCCTCCTCGTAACCTCAAAAACCGCTCATAAACCGGGGAACCACTGTTTCCCCAGTGAGGTTCACCGTTTTGTGAACGACTGCGAGAGCAAATAGTCCAACAGTTTAAGAAAAACATTTCTCAATGTACAATTCCAGGGAATTTATGTACATGTATTTCATTATGTACAGTCCAAAATAAATCCAAAAAAATCCAGACATCTAAGTGCAAGTGAAAACGCTACCGTGCAAAGTGAAAGTCATATATCAACAACACCCAGAAACGCGACCGGTTTCATCTGAGATGGACTGACACAAGGTGTGCTGTGGTCGGACGAGGCCACATTTCTAATTGTTTTTTGGAAATCCTGGACGTGGTGCATCAAGCAAAAATCGGATAGAATTCTACCTAAAAAGCTTCGACAATTAATGTCGTCAGTTCCTAAACATTTATTGAGTGTCGTTAAAAGGAAAGGTGATGTAGCACAGTGGTAAACATGCCCCCGTCCCAGCTCTTCTGGAACGTGTTGGGGCATCAAGTTCAATATGAGTGAATATTTGCAACAAAGAACAATAGAGTTTATCAGTTTGAACATTAAATATCTTGTCATTCAATTGGCTATAAGTTGAAAAACATTTGCAAATCACTGTCTTCTGTTTTTACTTATGTTTTGCGCAACTGTCCCAACTTTATTGGAACGGGGGGGGGGGGGTGTACTTTTCAGCTACACATTTTGGACTCTTTGCTCTGTGCTTTTTGATGCATGCGTCGGAGTGTGTGTGGGTAAAGAGGAGAAACCCCAGGCTGAGCTTTTGTCCCGACTGGAGTAATCCTCGTTCCCCGGGAGGACGATTGTCCTTCAGCGGAGCATGATGGTCTCCGAGGACGCGCCGCCTTTGTCCGCTTTGTTCCACGTCACCACCACCTCCTCTGTTGTTCTTGTTTTCCTCTTGCAGGGATTCACCACCTGCTCTTGACCTTGTACTGTCTGCCTCCAGTCTGTTGACCTTTGACCCCAGCCAATCAGAAGCAGTCAGGAGGATCTTGAGCACCTCTTGACCTGTGTAGAGTGAGAGGAGCGGTTTGTTGTTGTGTGGTTTGTTTGTGTGTGTGTGACCTGTCGTGACCTCTGAGCAGCGGCTGCATTAAAAAGCAGCAGCGGCTCCTGGAGGTCACCGCCCGGTTACTTCATGTCTCCAACTGTGTTTTCTGCATCTTAAATGTTTACGTCATGGGCCACACTTTGGGGAATTACTGCCTGTCTCTGGTTGGACTTTTTGAGGACAAAAAAACAAGAAATGAGACAAAGCTAGAGAAAAAAACAGTTACAATAAATCACAAAGTACTTAAAGGTACATTTAGCAGTTTTCTCTATTGATCAATCTGTTTATTACAACCTGAAATAAGAAAAACTCCGGTCAGTGGCTCGTCTTTAACATTTACATTGACTTGTATTTCACTGGAGACAGTGTGTTCACAAAATACACAAGCATTCCTCAAATGTGGGCTATTATGTGACAGAAATCTTTCAATTAAAGCAAAAATGAGTTAAAATTGTTCCAATATGATTTTAAATAGCTGCTGTGAATGAGTGATTTTAAACATGACTTAGTTCATAAGGAGCATATGAGGAGATGTTTAGACATGCTGCACGTCATCATTTTATCAGTTAGGGCTGAAACCCTCACAAATAAAGTTTCTTAAACCTGGGTAGTAAGGGCCGCTTCTCGTCGCGGAGAGGTTTGCGTACCTGAGTGATCCTAGAAGACACGTTGTCTGGGGCAGTTCACCCCTGGTAGAGTCTCCCAAGACAAATTGGTCCGAGGTGACAGGTCAGACTAAGAGCAATTCAAAAGACCTTTCTGATGAAGAAAATCAGGAACCAGTGTACCTTGTCTGGTATGGGGAGACCGGGGCCCCACCCTGGAGCCAGGCCTGGGGTAGGGGTCAGCCTGGTGGCCATACCTCCAGCCATGGGGTCTGGTCAGGGACAACCTGAAAAAGGAACATGCTTCCGTCTTCCGGTGGGCCCACCGCCTGCAGGAAGGGTCGTCGGAGTCCGGTGCTGTGTGGTTTGGGTGGCAGCCTGGTGGTCCTGGGGAGAGGGAAGTCTGAGCTTCTCTGCTAAGGCTGCTGCCCCCTTGACCCTGACCCAGATAAGCAGAAGATGATGGATGGATGGATGGATGGATGGATGGATGGATGGATGGATGGATGGATGAACAGACAGACAGATGGATGGGTAGTAAAGGACTGGGTACATTAGGCCCCAACTGTGCCAATAATCACAATAATTCCAGGCCTAATTGATGATTTATTTTAAGTTAAGCTGAAGCAAACAAGCAATAAGACAAAATACATTTAAATAATCATGTGTTGCAGTTGCGAGTCTTGCAATGTGCATCGTTGCATGTGTGAGCTGTCACGGATGCAGTCTGCATTTGTTTTGAAATTTTATCCCTGCCCTCCGGATACAGCTAATTCTTTTGTTATAAGAGAGAAGACAAGAAAATGATGCTGAATCAAAGAAAAACACAGAAGATCGACAGCTAAGGTACCATCACGTAGAGTCAGACACAGACGTAGGTTTTTAGTAGATATTAATGCTATGTTTCATGTTAATTCAATCACGTGTGTATATATCAAGGACGTAGGTTTGGTCTCAACATTGGTCGGGACGATATAACAGCATAACCTGCATGTGCACTTTTTGCTGGGGATGGACA
>JAQQAE010013584.1:0-12694 GCA_029823295.1 Pseudamia nigra | reverse complement strand
GTGTGAATGGTTGTCTGTCAAGATGGTCTTTGTCCCCCTGTACGTGGTGGCGTGCATTGTCTAGTCGCAGCGGATCCAGCAGGAGGAAATTTGATTGTTTGATTGATTGATGAGATTTCAGCCTTGGATTGTGAAGCGCCTAGAGATAATTGGCGATTATGATTGGCGCTATACAAATAAAGATTGATTGATTGAACTGACTGATACCATGTCTGCATTTTGGTTGACACCACTCTGATCTGTTTGTCAATCTCACGGTCCATTTTACCCTTACACATGAACAAGACCTCAAGATACCTAAACTTCTACACTTGAGGGAGTTCCTCCCCATGTGACCAGACCTCCAGCCAAACAAAACATGTACAGGGCTTTAAAAAAGTGCTTGCCAACTCCCTGATTTCCTACTTTTTGTATATTTGTCACACTTAAATTTTTCAGATCATCAAACAGACAACAATATCACAACAAAACACAAAATGCAATTTTATAATGAGGTTTTTATGTTTGAAGTGAAAAAAATCCAACATGGCCTTGTGTGAAAAAGTGCTTGCCCCCTAAACCTAAACTGGCTGGCCCACCCTTACCAGCAACAACTGCAATCAAGTGTTTGTGACAACTGACAATGAGTCAATCACAGCACTCTGGAGGAAGTTTGGCTCACTTATCTTTGCAGAATTGTTGTAATTCAGCCACACTGGAGAGTTTTTGAGCATGAACCTCCTTTTAAGGTCATGCCACAGCATCTCAGTGGGATTCAGGTCAGTTCTTTGACTAATCTTTTGACTTTGACTGGTCCACTCCAAAATCATTATTTTGTTTTTCTTTAGCCATTCAGAGATGGACCTGGTGTGTTTTGGGTCATTGTCCTGCTGCAGAACCCAAGTGTGCTTCACCTTGAGGTCATAAACAGATGGCCAGACATTCTCCTGCTTTTTTGGTAGAAGCAGAATTCATGGTTCCATTTACCGCAGCATGTCTTCCAGATGCTGAAGCAGCAAAACAGCCCCAGACCATCACACTAACGCCACCGTATTGTACTGTTGGTATGATGTTCCTTTTCTGAAATGCTGTGTTACTTTTATGGCAGATATAAGGGGACACATACCTTCCAAAAAGTCCAAGTGTTGTCTTGTCAGTCCACAGAGTATTTTCCCAAAAGTCTTACAGATCATCAGTATGTTTTCTGGCAAAACTGAGATATGTTCTTTTTGGTCACCATTTTTTTTTATCTTGGAACTCTGCCATGCAGGTCATTTTTGCCCAGTCTCTTTCTTATGGTGGAGACCTGCAGTTGTTCAGATGTTGTTGTGGGGTCTTTTGTGACCTCTTGGGGTAATTATGGTAGGCTGGCCACTCCTGGGAAGGTTCACCACTCTTCCATCCTGTTGCCATTTGTGGATAATGGCTATCAGTGTGGTTCGCTGGAGTCCAAAAGCTGTGGAAATGGCTTTATAACCTTCCCCAGACTGATGGATCTCAATTATATTGTCATTTGTTCCTGAATTTTTTTGGCCCACAGCATGATGTCTACCTTTTGAGGATCTTGTGGTTTACTTCACTTTGTCAGGCAGGTCTATTTAAGTGATTTTTTGATTGAAAACAGGTGTGTCAGTAATCTGGTCTGGGTGTGACTAGAGAAATTGAACTCAGTTTTCCAAAGATATGACTAACCACAGTTAATTTAGGTTTTAACAAGTGTAGGCAAGTACTTTTTTACACAGGCTCATGTCGGTTTGGATTTTTTTTCCCTTTAAAAATAGAAACTTTCATTTTAAAAACTGCATTTTGTGTTTACTAGTGTTATCTTTATGTAATATTTAAATTTGTTTGATGATTTGAAACCAAGTGTGACAAATATACAAAAAAATAAGAAATCAGGAAGATGGCAAACACTTTTTAACAGCAGTATACATTTCAAATAATTACCTTCACCCTTAATTTATACTCCGAGGAGGAGATTCATCATCACTTGTTTCAGAGTTAGGTATAATGGGCAGTGTGTGATTTCAGTGTCATTAATGTCTGTACTCGAGTGGGTAGAACAAGATACATTGACACATTACCTGAAAGAAGTCACTGAAGCGCACGATTAATAGTGACATTGACTTCAACTAATGCTGCAAAAAAAGGATGAACAGTGGGATTCATGCAAGCATCAGTTGTACTAGCAAATTTATTCTTGAATGAGACATGATTTAGGGAGTCTTGTCACAGTCACCATTTCTTTTTGTCTTAAGATGTGTTTTTCGGGGATTTTTTAAAGCCTTTATTGATAGATTCATTATGGAAAGACAGGATACCACGCACAAAAACCATTTGTCTCATTAGAGAAAAGATGCCTTGTACCAGATTTAGCCACAAGCTGGTTTCCCTCTGCAGTGAGAAAATACAAAAACATACTAACTACAATACAAACAAGGTACCAGTCACAATACAAAAGGTAAAACATATGTAGATATGTTCTATTCATATAATAAAACATCTTGATGCAGAAATCTATAACACTCAAACTGATATGGAATAAACACACTAATGAATAAAGATAGATGTTCTCGTGGATGCTTATATTCAGACAAATAGCTGCCTTCTTTTCAGGGAAAGTCATGTACCTCATTTCCCAATGGTAAATAATCCTTGAAACAAATTTAATATGAAGGAGCACAGAGATGGTAGAAACCTATCTTGTCAAAATGTACTGCTGATTCTGAGTTACAGCCAGATGCACAGGCTTGACAGCAATCCCCTCGTGGAGGGGTAAGAACATAAAACATACAACTTGTTTTCTGTTGTGCACGTGCCCTGTTTGCCTGGTCATCCACTCAAACCACATTTCCCTACTCTCTGTGGAGTGTTTCTATAAAAGGGGATGTAACCTACTGAATTCCCTGCATTGCTCACATCTAAATTTGGTCAAAGACATAAGGGACTATTGCTTTCAGACTGCTGCACTGCCTGTATGTCTGTTTCAGGCCTCGGGGGGTTCTGTGACCTTACAGTGACAGGCTGTGTATGACGTTAAACTGACCTCATGCTATCAAACTGCTAATTCCACACAGTCACGGTATCTTAGTGAGAATCCAAGAGTCAGACATCTCCCTAGAGTAAAGCAAAAGTTCAATCTAAATGGAAATGGTCTTTGACATTTAACAAAGTGAAAAAAAAGGCTGAAAACTGAATGAACAAAGGTATCTTTCCTATGCTTTTCTCCTCAGCATAGATGGAAAGGACAATGAGATTGTTGCCGTTTCACTTTCCCTCTAATCTGAAGCAAAACAAGCCAACAGAAACATCAAGAAGTCATTTCTTTCTTGGCTGGTTAGTGTGACAGAGCTCATGTCCTCAATCAGTCATAATGCTCCAAGCTACAGGTTCGTGTATGCTTTGTTTTGCTTCTTGTAGATGATTAGATCCTTGAATAAACAGAAATATCTCAGTGAATATCTGTCATTTTCATACAGAAAAGAACAACAGATCTAAACACTCAAAAGAAACAGATGGAGAAGAAAATAGGATAGGACTGAGGAAATGCATTAGAAGATCTAGATTGTTTTCAGATTTCACCGATTAAAGCCTGAGGCAGAACAGTAGAAAATAAAGAGGCAACAAAACCACTCAGAGAACTTTTATCAGCACTATCTATAAACTGCTCGATGGAGTGATGGTCCAGGGAAGAGGTCAGTTATAGATTGATGTGCACGAGAAAATGCAAGAGACTTTTTGTGCTAAGGCTAACTGTTCGGACTAAACTTTGAAAAGATACTTTTACTGCAGAGAATTAGAACATAATATCATACTTATGGACACACTACCTGGATATTTACAGTGAAGGTTGGGCTTGAACAATGGGACATGCAGAAAATAATGTCAAATTAGCTTCACAGTGAATCCTAAAACAAATTCCTCTCAAAATTGTGTGGCTCTTGTATCGTCTGTGCTTTCATGGGGAGGTTTAGGACCAGTCCTGGGATGCAGCCTGGAGCCTGGTGACACACTGGAGAGGAGCACAATGTCAGGATGGATCATGTGGTTTAGTTAGAGAAACAGAGACGATCAGTTTGTAGAGGATTGGTTATGGTGTCATTAGTGCATCATGTTACTGTAATTTTAAAAGAGTTATGATTATATCTGCAGTAAAAGCTGGATGTGAACAATTAACAATGACACATTTAGCGGTAATGTACTCATAAATGTGTCAAAATGTTTTAATCAGACTGTTAAGTGCACTTTTCTCTCACTAGTGTAAAAGCTAGCACAACCATATAACTATCACACATTAGAGGGGACATCAGCATATTTTTATTTTTATCATTTTTCCTGACTTTTTCCCATATATTGTGATATTTTAAAGAAAAAAGTAACTGTATCTGTGCAAATCCCCCCAAAAAAATAAATGTCTTTTTGCTTCCTTTAGAGTAAAATGAAGATAAGATGTGAGACCTGGATCTACCACAGAACTGATAGGAAATTACTGTTCATTAATTCATCTTGCTGAATATTTCATGGCATGTTCATTTTATAGATCTCTTATGTATTATTATCTTACCCTATTTATTTTTTTCCATTTACTTAGTGCTTAGTACATGATTGTATGTTACATCACTTAAATCTTATTATGGTCTTTTTATTTTCAACAGCAGGGGGAGAAAATACTAAATCACATGAAGTTGATCTGAGAATACAGGGCCTTGTGTTTTTGATAAATATGATATTGTGTGTTTATCCTGTACCTTGTCTATTTGTCATTGTGTAATTTGATTGATCAGGTTTTCATTATCCATTCATGGGATGCAGACTTTCATGATGAAGCCATTACTGATAAAATCTGACTAAAGGTTCACAGTCCTTATCATCTCAATCATCCATGGTCTTAAAATGATATGCTTCCTGCTTTGAGCTCATGCTGTATCTGTTACTTACTAAAGTGATGTTTCTTAAATGTTCCACCTTTATAAGGAACGGGAGCTGTTTTTTACTCTTTTTATTCCCTACATGATAGTATGTTTACATCAGTGCACAACAAGGAATTTTTGACTAGCATCCTGTCTGGTCCCACACAGCTTATTGCTTAACATTTTAATCTGTATGCATAGTGTTTTTTACAATAAAACAAGACTGAATATAGGAGTGTTTGTGTGTGTGTCTGTGTGTGTGTGAGTATCTCATAAGTAGATTCTGCTTTAATCTTGCATCTCTCAGATGTATGTTGCCCAGGGAATGAGTTGCCACACGGGACACAAGAACCAGGTTTCTTGCAGCAAATTTAGCGTAGCTTTGGACAATTTTGAACAATAAATATATGCAAAGGAGGCATAAAAAGTCTGGGTAACAAACACAGTTCCCTCACAGCTAGAAGGTCCTGGGTTCAATCCCAACGCCGGGCGGCGAGGCTGTTCTGTGTGGAGTTTGCATGTTCTCCCTGTGTCTGCGTGGGTTCTCTCCGGGTTCTCCGGCTTCCTCCCACAACCGAAAACATGCACTAGGTGAATTGGCTACTCTAAATTGTCCATAGTTGTGAAGGTGAATGATTGTCTGTCTGAATGAATGCTTGGGGTGGTCGGAGAGGTTCTTGGCACAAATTTGTTGCCACGTTTCCATCAGTCTGCCCTGGGGCAGCTGTGGCTACAGATGTACAGTAGCTTACCACCACCGGGAGTGAATGTGGAGTGGATGAATAACAGATTCGTTGTCAACGCTTGAGAAGCAGGCTTGAAAAGCGCTATACAAATCCAATCCATGATTATTATTATTATTATTATTATTATTATTATTATTAATAAAATGTGGCATTAAGTGTGAAAAACTGTGAAACTGCAACAAATAAAACATAGTACAAAAAATACACAGTGGGCTCCGGCTATATAGTGAAACAAAACACGAAGGGCTTCACTTTGGAGCCGAAGTCCTTGCCTTTTGAGACACCTACAAACTTTGAGTTTGTAGGTGTCTCAAAGTGTAATATCAGTGATGACCAGTTGGTACCAAAGACCTTGGCTCGCTTAAACTCTAAAAAGTCTGACTGATTTTTCCCAGGATTCATTCTGGTCTTATTTGTTTTATTCAGATATCCTACTGTTATGGTAGCTGATCTGTAAAATGATTTTCCTTGTGGTAATAATTTTTGGGGAATGGAGCCTTTAATGTTTGCTGTGTCTGCATTAAAATTTCACAGCTTCTGCTTATTGACTAAACATCTGACCCCTTGTAGTTCTGGACCATTTCCAAATGTGGCCACTCCTGGCTAAAAGAGAATTGATTCTCCTGATTTGTCCATAAGCACTTACTCAAAAAACAACTAAAATGGTGAAAATGTCAGTTATAGATATTTACAGATCCTAACATTTCACAGAAGTTTGTTCAGCTTAATGTAAACTTCTATCCTTCAGCGTGTTAGACCTGTACAAACACAAGGTGGTATTTAACCTGCCAAAAACATTCTCACACCCTCATCCTCCATGTAACCGCAGCAAGTCCAATGTAAGAGTGTGTGTTAGATGGTATGAAAGTGACATAGGTGTAACTGTGTAAATGTAATATTTTTTTTGGGTTTAGGGCTACAGTACATTGTCAGTAAACAAAGGGACTAAATATAACCACATTGGTACCAAAGTTTGTACATTATCCAACCTCCAAAAATGACTTCTGAATCTGATATTACAGAATGAATTAGGTCTGCATGATTATGTGAAAAAGTCAGATTGTGGTTATGTAGCAATTGTGGTTTGATTCTACTGGCTTTGTTCTCAGGAAAATCCAGAGCCCGTCGTCCATAAATTCTGTAAGTGCCCTGTAGGGGTCTAAGGAATAACGCTCTTCCCCTAGTAACATTTACAATGTCATAGGTTAGAAGGTAGAGGATGGTTGCAGAGCTTATAGTTTGACTCCTGTTTTTCAGGTGTGTGTTTTATATTTCTTGTTTTTTTTCCCCCATAAAAGCATTTTGCGTGTTTCATGCGTTATGCTTCACAGTTTTCTGTCCCATGCCTTGACCTTTTCCCCTTAACCTTGACGTGCCAATGACATAGTCTTATCAACTGTAATACTATGGTGAATTCTCATCTTAAACATGCCAGAAAGTGCAAAAAACAGCATATACCAATCTCCTAGACATCCTTTGGGAAATCAAGCATTGCACAAGTCTCTCAATATCTCGGTTGCAAGACTTTGTCTCATCCAGGTGCAATATGACATTATAGTATGCCAGACTTCCTTAGATGGTCATTGTCACTTCAGAGGTGGCTAAGGGTCAGGCTAGTGAGTGCAGCTCTTCCATAAATTAACCTTAGACAATGTGAAATTACCTTGCATATGAATTCCAAACAGTGTAAACAAGTTGACAAACAAGCAGTGGCATTTTTTTCTAACATCTTAAACAGATGCTTTAGAAACCTAAGTGGGAAATTGTATAACAAATTTTTCATCCAATTATATTCAGTGCTGTAGGTGCATTTCCATTCAAACTGTTTTATTATTTTCAATTTATGCCTTTAAGCTACAGAAAGAATTAAATATTTATTCATAAATATTTATATTTTATGACGTGCAGATGCAGCAGCTGCAGATTTGCACGTGTGGAGCAAGGAGTAGAATGATCACTGAAGTAACACATCGAACAAACAGAAATGTCACATTAGATGAAAAGAGCAATGAAATGTCACCATACAGTATATGAAGATTTGCAGAAAGCTGTAATAAACACTGGAAGAGTTGCATACAGTGCGTTATGATCCAGACCAGTGGTTCGGTTCAGTTTGGAAGGGAAAGACTTAAAACACCTTCAGGTTTTTATAGACCTTTTACACCTGACAGCGCCACAGTCAAGAGGTAAGATAGGATGAGATGTTAATATTGCCATAACACTAGTGAATTTACCAGGGTATAAATGACCTTTTTTAAGTTTGCAGTGCATTTGGACGGAACCTGCCTTGTATGCCATTTGTTGTTACAGTCTGGGAAGAGTATGCATCAAAGAGACTTCACATGAGGCATGAAACAAGATGATGATTCTGTAAAGAGCCTTACAGGTACAGAATGTTCTGTCTGAGACCAGGGGTGTTGGGACGACTGTAAAAATTCTACAGTACATGTGCTAGCACCAATCTCTGTAATTTGAAAATTCTACATGTGCTACAGGCTATGGCTTTGTTCTAAGTGCTCCAGTCTCTTTATGGGTGCCGTCTTCAAGCAAACAAGCTCTCATAGGCTCTGCTTTTATGATGTGTGCCCAGCAGGTAATGCAAGACAAAAGTAAAAAAATAAAAATGGCTTGTGAAAAGCAGATCCAACATGTAGCATTTGGATCCAGCTATTTCTTAGGGCCTGGCTGAGCTTAAGATAGTGCTTATTAAACTATTACTCAGTGAGAAGCATTGTTTCTGTCTTATATATATATATATATATATACATATAAATAAACCTTTGTTGTTTGTGGGTGTGTTTTACAGGCTTTTTGTATTTTGGTTGTTAAAACTCTCACATCTTAGAGGTGGGGAGCCAGAAAAAAAAAACACCCCACATACACAGGTTTCTGTCCCTTACTTGCATTTCTACTTTTACTCCCTACATTTCAGCACATCAATCTGTACTTTCCGCTTATTATTTTAACAAGGTGATTTTTTTCCACTCATTATTTTAACAAGGTGAATTTCTTTTTACATCTTGCATCAGTGTGCATGGAGAAAAGGTGTTGTCTATTTACCAATAAGTCTGAGACCAGGAGAGAATGTCAAAGTGGATGATGTAAAGTTTGGTAGTTGTGCACAGTAAACCGCCGAAGTATTGTCTTTGCACTTTTATTTGTAGCCTGTATATATTAAGATGGATGAATCCTTAGTGGCATCACCCACTCAAATGAGGAGCCTCTAGGTATCACCATATTGGCACTACTGCCTCCTCTGTCTGATCAAAAGATGGGCATACTCACACTGGGGCCATTTGGCCCAAGTTGGGCAGAGGGGAGATTGTCCCACTCCCCTGGTGGTCCCCAGTCAGACTGACCCAGCTCCAATTACATAGGACATCAGGTCAGAATACACCAAATACAACTTTACTGACTCTGTGGCTTATGTTTGAGCTGTTTTTGGTCACATACAGACTTCTATTGGATTTCTCCATTACGTGAGGCATCAATTTTATTTACTCCTGCTGTTGGCATGCGGTGGCAGCAGGAGAAGAGGTTTATTTGTCAGTTATACATAGTGCCCTTTGGTTCATTTTTATGCATCAGCAACTGTGCAACATGTGGCCACCTCTTCGAACTGTGGCAGAGCAAGGGAAGCTTGCTGCTTTTCACTTGGTTGCACCCATATTCAAACTTTAAACTTTAAAATATTACTCAAACCATCTGCTTCTTAGGAGTGAAACATGTTTGGGCATGGCATTGATTGGCAGGGTGAGTGTAAGAGGTGGAGTGTGAGAAGAACTGAGGCAAAGATCGTTAATATAAGTATAGTATGTGATTTACTGATGACAACAAATTATGCACACTTCCTGTCTCATAAGTAGGTGGAGGCAGAAGGCTTGTGCAAATCATTTGCACTTCTTCCTTAAGATGGAATGGAACAGGATTGGCTCCAAGTCTCCTAAAAAGGTGTGGCATGAATACAGGAGGTCACTTGTCAGTTGAGGGTTTTGCATCTCTTTGGCTAAGGCAGATTGAATGAAACAGTGATCCTTCCAGGTTGAATATACCTGTCAGTCACAGTGCCTAAGTGGTTTACATGGGTGAGTAAAATATATGTAAATCAGAGGGGTCTTGTCACGAAAATATGTAGATAAGAGTTATCAAAGAAATACTTTTATAGAGAAGAATCTGTAGAATATATCAATTTTCTTATGGAAGAGATAATTATATTCTGTTTGCCCAGAGAAAGAGACATATGACCCTGGTTGACACTTGTGTTTTGACTGTTGCACATGAATTGTTATGCTTTCATTGTGTTTTTCCCAGACGGGGGTGGGAATGCGTTTTTACTTTGCTTACACATGATAAACAAAGATATTATTACCAGACATACAGGTGTCGTAGGGACATAACATACATCTACCAATGAGAAGATAATGCCTGTGTGTAATGACTGCATCATGAACGTATGTTAAATGTGATTGGATGTTTCATGTGTGTAAATTTTTGTAATAAAAAGTCAGAGAGGGGAAGTGTTTGGGGAGATGTGTTACATCTCTGACACTCTCCCGCTTGCAAGAAGAAAATGAGAATCTGAGTCTGTGTGTGATCAGTCTTGGTCAATTTTCAGAAGTGAAGCTGATTTTCTTCACAGGTCTATTCAGCATCCAGTGCTCACAGAGGAAAAAAACTATAATGATTAAAATCTTTGTTCATTCAAGGGTGTAAACATGTTTATTCCTGTTGTAAAGTTCTCTATTTTAACATGGAATTCTATGCGGATCTTTTTGTTTCAATTCCCAGTGAACACAGTGGACATGGAAGTAGCCACCTGCTTTTACCTGAGTAAACAAAGAAGCTGAATGTGTGTTAGATGGCCAACTCTGTATGCAGTGTGTCTATATCAATTTGAAAATAACATGCCACTTATTTACTTTGCCCAGCCTACATGCTTATTTATAGCAGTCTATGTTCTCTCACTGTGTTCGTTAATTTTGACAGCCAACATCTGGGCTACTAAATCACAGGTCATCCAATATGTAACCCTCATTATCTTACAGCTGAAGGAAAATTGAGACAGCAGCCTTCAGATGCTGCAAATGGAAAAGCTGGGGAGACAGTTTCACACTGGATGCAACTCTGACTGGAGATAAACACTTGCCAAAAATGCCATATTATATAAATCATTACTCCAATAGGCTGTAACCTCTGTGAATGTTCAGTAATTGAACTTCCCCTGAAGAAGCACCACATTATCAGGCTACAATATACAGAACTGGCCGCATTAATTAATTAACCCATAAATGAAAAGTGCCAATTTATTCAGGGACATCCTATTAAATCCTAAAGAAAAAGAAAGGATGAGTGTTTTGAAAGACTTCTCTGTGATTAATGGCTGTGGTATATTCAATATGTGAGGAAAAAAAAACAAAAACAAATGATGGAACAATAATAGAAGACTGATGGGAAAACAGACAACCAGTAAAGGCCATAGCCGGGGGAAGAAGATTTATGTAAAGAAAGAACAACTTAACGGGTAGAGAATTTCTGGAGGGGAGCTGTTTGTGTAGAGCAGAATGAGAGGAGGATAATGGGGAAAGAAGTGTGGCTCAGCAAACTGTGCAGGTGCTACAGACAAAATAACTGTGAATCCAATGAGAGTTGGGGGTGACTGACTACCCTGTGAAGACCAGATATACCCTGACAGCTCAGTCGATCACTGCTCAAAGCTGGTCTGGCATTTCATTGTCTGCAATCGTTGGATCAGTTCATTTTGTTGCACTGTTGCTGCTGTCAAACATTAAGCATCTTCTTTTTTTTTTTTTAATTTCCCCTTGGTATCAGTTAACTGAGTTACTACCCACATGCACTTTTCAGTGCATCCTCCTGCAGGAATACAACATATTTTTGGATGTTGCAGTGTGTGTAAACATATCCATTACATTAGTGGTTACCAGATTTTTACAGGCCATTGCCCAAGACATAAATGTGGGACCTAAACTTAGAAAAATCACTGTAAACAACCATAGCAACTCCGTTTTTTTTCATTTACTGAGAATAAATCGACATAAAATAGCTGTTGTGTGTTTTACTCAGTGGGCAATGACTGGGGCTGTTCAGTGAGGCTGATGCAGAAATCAGGGAGGGGAATCAAGAACCGGTTCTTGTTGAGAACCGGCTCCCTGTGGATCAATTCCTTAGGATCGTTATAGTGCTTGCTTTAACGATTCTGTCATCAATCCCGTCGTATACACAATGATGTCACATGCACGCAGTGCTGGTTTGTTTACAATGTATCCAAGATGTCTCAAGGCAGAAGTGCTCGAAAGTGTGGTTATATTTTACCTGTATAGACAATAGCAGGGACTCCTGCAATATTTACATAACTTTTATTTCATGTAAAGGAGGAAATACCTTTACACACCCAGCAGCAATTTTATGCAGCACACAATGTCATCTATTTGACAGCCTGTGAGGCAGCAGCGGCAGCATGGCTAAGATTAGCGTGTCATCCATCGTAAAAGGTAACATTCCCCCAGGTTCTGTCTTCTGCATTACTTATCACTGTTTGATTGGTAGTGTGAACTTGTTTTCACTATACATAGAAGTGTTTCCATTCATTAAATGTAGATGATGACTGCCAGTGTCAGACCAGCTCAGAAGCTGCTGTGGAAAACATCATGCACTAACTGCTGCTTAGACTGAGGCAGGAAGAAGAGAATGACTGAGAAGAGAATAAATGAATGTCACTGAATAGTGACTAGGTTTATGGTAAAAGATTTACACCGTTTTTCCACAATAGATGCCCCTGACTTTATGTAAGCTTCCTCATACCTTATGAAATGTTAAAGTTGTCCATTGTAGTTCTAACAAATATGATTAGTTGTAATTTATTCTCACTTGTAACAGCAACATAATAAAACTTTGTTTGGCAATGCTTGGTGAAGGTTTACCATGTCAGTAAGCTAGCAGCAGTGGTGGGCCGTCAGGGCCATCGAGGCCTTCTCTGCTGGCCTAACATAACCAGACATCATTATCATAATTATAATAAAAGTCAATTTCATTTTAAATTTA
>JAQQAE010013583.1:0-12694 GCA_029823295.1 Pseudamia nigra | reverse complement strand
GTTCCAACCTCAGCATCCTACTACCCATATATTCACTATCCCTCCTCTGTACATGTCCAAACCATCTCAATCTAGCCCCTGACTTTGTCCCAAAAACATCTTACATGTGCTGTCCCTCTGATGTGCTCATTCCTGATCCTATCCATCCTCGTCACTCGGAGTGAATGAAATCAGCGACAAAATGACGATGAGGAAAGCAACCAAGAAACTGAGGAAAATAAAGCAAATGAATGAAAAAAAACTAAAATCAAAATTCATACCATTTACTGTGTGCAAAATGAATCTACATAACATTTTAATGTATTCCATGCTTAACTGTAACATAACAACCTGTATAAAAATAAAGATCAACCTTAGTCGGGCCTTATATGACCTTTTTTTTTTACTTTGATGTACTAAATGAACTGAGCGTTTCTTACCGAAGCTGGCCTCTGTAGCCTGATACATCATGGGCACCTTGATGGGGGTCCCGTCGGACAGGATGAAGGGCAGGTTCTGGGTGTTGGTGAAGTGGAACTGTTTCTGCCAGACCCCCCTGAAGGTCACCGTGTTTATCAGGGCCATCTGAAGCCGTTGGCCCCACCACAGGGCCTCTCCCTGGGCCTCACCAGAGCCCGAGAGCTCCCCACTGCTGCTTCCTGCCAGGAGGGGCCACGTCTCCTCTGCAAAGGGGATGAGAGAAGGTCAAACACCCAAATCCCACCGCTTGGCCACCGGGGAACCGATCGTTCCCCAGCAGTGAAATTATTTCCTCGGACATTTTCAGCTGCACCGTACACCGATACATCCTCCTGACGTACCGTGTTCACACTCACGGACCAACACTAGCATCACTCTGAAACTGAAAGTCACTAGTTTTGTCTCTAGGTGCTTCTATGGAAAAAAAAAGTACAGGATCTGAAAAGTCGCTTTAAAAAAAAAAAAACTCAACAAAATAATCAAATAAGTCAAAGAATGAGCACCAAAACGCAAAAAAAAAAAAATAGGGCTGTAAAAATTAATTCATTTGTATGATTAATTAGATTAAAAATTTTAACGCAATTAATGCACAAAAATTCAACATCCACAATTTGACTTGAGTCAAATAAATTCACCTTCATCGTGTTAGAAACACATAACGTTATGTTACAGTCATGATACAAATGTGATTAATGTTATTTTATAATGTTTTACTTGTTAAATGTTACAATACTATTAGATTAGTGTCATGTGAAACTATCATTACATGACACTTATGTCAAGGAAAAAGTGATGAAATCTTATGATACTGTACATTTGACCCATGTCACGACCAACTTCTTTAGTATTTACTGCTTCAAAGTCAATTCAAATGTAAAAGTATAAGTCTTTACACATTTTGAAACAAATTACATTAGTTTCTGATGAAGGCAGTGAACCAAGTGTAAAAAAGCAAAAACCTCTCAGCAGAACATTACAGAGGTTCTGTTAAGTTCTACAAAGCAGGTGTTAATTTCCTTTAGTTACACAAGTTTAAATTAGAAAAAATATACATATACCACTTATTTTACATAAAATATACCGTACATTTTAATGTAAAATAAGTGATTTTAGGCGAGTGTCTATATCACCTTCTTCATTTTGTGGGAGTGTTTTTGCTCCCACGAAATGAAAAACAACAAATGGGTATTAATTGCGATTAATTGAAATTAATCCACAGGGACCCTGTGATTAATCAGATTACAAATTTTAATCATTTGACAGCCCTAGTTTTAATATGTAAAAATATAAATGTAACACATCACAAACACAAGTCAATGACAATATTATGAAATTACACAACTTTTGTTCAAAATAAAAAAATAATGTTAGACTGTAACGTCACCTT
Source organism: Pseudamia nigra (assembly GCA_029823295.1). Taxonomy (NCBI): domain Eukaryota; kingdom Metazoa; phylum Chordata; class Actinopteri; order Kurtiformes; family Apogonidae; genus Pseudamia; species Pseudamia nigra. The sequence goes on along the minus strand of JAQQAE010013583.1, from coordinate 10,848 downwards.
CCAATACAAGTCAGTACCTCTCAAAATCATTAAAAAAAAAAAAACCATGTTTCTTCTGAACTCTTTTCTTGCTGCCATCCCAGACATGGCCACAAGATTTGTTGTAAATATCTTTTTCAGCACAGCTCACCAGAAAGTCCTCTGTACCTATACAAAATAAATGCTTTGCAGAACTTTTTCTGTGTTTGTTAGAGCTGTTTACAGCCAGCGATGGCACACAGCAGCTTCTGCCATAATACACACACTGAATGTTGTATGAAACACGATTTACAACACAACACAAGCTGCCATGCATTCCTACGCTCCAAGATTTCCCGTGTCTGTGATTTTGGTTTGGGAGAACAGGTGTTTTTTTAAACTGAATAATTCCTCTTCATATTAACATTTTGATCAACTGACCACATCTGTTTGGAGAAGAAGGGCCTCTGTCACTTGTCTTTTCCCCAAATACACACAAATAAGCACACATCTGGTGACTGTACAAAATCCACAGCAGACATTAGAGCAGGTGAGTTAAAAGACTATGGTAAACAACATGTACTAACCTGAATTTGGATTTGGAGATCCTATTTCTGGAACACAGAAAACAGAATGGATTATACATACACACATAACACACATAGAGACAGGTACACAACATGAAAAGGGTGATTTGAGGAGAAAAGAGGGAACCTCCCTCATTGTCAGATACTTCAGCAAATAGGCTTCTTGATCAACTTATTGTCTCCAGTATTTCCTGAATGTTTAAATTTGTTTACCATGTAAACTTCTGCTAATTTACATAGTTAAGATGATCAAACAACATATCTGCTTCAACATATCTGGACCCAATGGGAACAGATACGTGGGTACAATATAAAGTCATCAACATATTGGCACCCACCACTGTTCTGAACAAATCACCCCCTGCAAACATGTACACAGTGGCATCCAGTCAATAGAAACAATGTTGTGAATTTAGATTGTCTCCAGTCAATCCTGGTGTGAAAAGCACAATTTATTTACAAACAATATCTGTTGATTGTTCACCACTGTTCCAGCAAAAAGTACAGTACATACATAAAAAACTAAGGACATTATGGAAGACATTGTGTCCTGATCATCTGAATCCGTGACTTGTATATGCGATTTGAAGTTTATACTGTATAACCTCACACATCAACGACATGCTGATTTGTATGCCAAGGCTGGATGAATTACAAAATAATGCAGAAAACTGTATGCGCAAGTATTTGCAAATGCTAAGAATACATGTGACTTCACCATTATGACATCTCTTTGATGACTCTGTTTTAGTTTCTTTCCCTGTAATCTCAGATTTTTTAATGTCGATTAATGTAATTATTTGGAACACTAAAATACACCAATAGAAATTGTACTTCCATATGTCACAAACTGTACAGCTCCCTGAGGCTTCCAAGCGAGTAGCTGAAAATGCTTTCTACTGATTTTGTTTATAAAAGTCGACCAGCTCACTGACCGAATGACTGAAGCAATAAAATGTCTCAGTGACTGACTGAACGAAAGAATAAAATGACTGACTGGCTGGATATGGAGGCTGACAGTACACACGTCTCTTCCCTCTATGTGTCCGTCTCGATTATGAGATCAGCGGGTGCTGAAGTAGCTCCTACCCTGAGGTCTGTATCCACAGCAAAGTGAAGAACTGGCAAACACAAAGTTTTATCTCCATAATAGTGCCAGCAAATGCCCCTAGCCAAACTTGTTACATTCTCACAGAGGAAGAAGGAGTGCTTACTTGGGTTTAAAGCACCAGCAGATAAAGCTATTTAAATAAAGCACAACATTACATCTGTCAACCCTAAATAAACATTAAAAGGGATATAACTGAAATGTAAATGTAGTGTATTATTTGATTAAAGTCTCCACTTTTGTCTGGTTTTGACAATTCACATAATGACATACTGTAGTAATTCATCATTTTGGCTTGATGGGACAAATAAACACAAACAACAAAACAAAGACAACGCAACAAATGGACAGTGGAGTACAGAGAAACATCAGCGTGCCTACAGGTGTCTTTCTGATTCAGTCAGAGTTCACCTTGAAACATTTGTGATGTTATTTATGTATTTGTTTGTGTGTTAAACTGGGTCGGCTGGGGTCCCGGGTCCCGCGTAGCCTTGTGTCTAAGGAAAAAAGTGCTGCACTTGTTTGAATAATGTAAAACTGAAAGGAGGGGGGAGAGTGAGTGAGTCAGCTGTTCGTGAGCTCCCACAGGGGAGGAGGAAAGTGTTCCACCAGCACACAACATGAATGAAAGAAAGAGACAGAGGGAAACGGGAAAAGAAATTGGATTACGGTACTTTTAATTAAGATGTCGCCATGACAGATGCCCCACTTCTTTACTAACATACTGTTTTGATTCTAATCAGTCTCGATACAAAAGGCACTTTGGCATCATCGCTAATATAAGTTTGTTTTGTGCGTATATGATTAATGTTTCAATTATCAGCAACAGAAACTTTACACATCAAACTGACCACAGTGTGGTTCTAAAAACCTGGAATACAGAATTATTAATTTCAGATTTTTAATGTTCTGTCGTTATGAGACTCATAACAACAAAAGATTCATTTAAATGTGTTCTTTTATGAAACCAGTCATATTTTAAAAAATCAGTGTTCTCCCATGACAGCACTTTCATCTGCCATTCAAATACTGCATTTTATTATTTTGAAAGGGCTTCATTTTAACATTAGTTTTCAATGCATATGCAATGATGGCTTTAGGATTTCAAACCTCAAAATGTGCATCCTACCACCATCTTACTTGAATTAATTTTGACATTACATATCTGGTTCTTAAAACAGATTTTAGATGTGCACAGAGAAAGTTTGTTACTTGAACAGAGGAATGTGAAGACGAGACATTCTGTCCAGTGAAACTCAAAAAGGCCAGAGAAAGAACATGGAAAGACTCTAATGACTATTAATTAACTCGTTATATACAGAAATAGAGAATAATGCGGATCTGGGAAAAACTTGGGATTAGTTTCAACTATATTAGTCTCATTAAGTTCGTACCAGTATTATACGAACAATTTGTGCGTCTTCAGGTTTTTTAAAACGTGGATAAAGTTGTTAACACTATGGATGCAGTGGGTGACCTTTTTCATGTCATGTTCAACTTTACAAATGCAGAAGAAAACAAATAAAAAAGTAGATTTCCCTCGCATCCCAGTAAAATCAGTTGAAGCTCTCTCATCATGCCACCTAGTCGCTAAAAACAAATATACTGCATGATGTTCTGGCCATTTACGTATGTGCCACCATCTCTGCCCTACAATGGCAAAATACAGTAATTCAACAAACAGTGAAACAGAGGAAAAAAAACTTTAAAGTTTTTATTCATTCTCTTAATTATTTCCTTTGTTCATTTTAAGTTTATTGTTGTTCACTGAGCTTCTTATTTTATTCATGTTTGGTCATTTGCTTCATTATATTGTTGTAATTCTATTGGTTTTGTTTGATTACTTAGTGATTTTTTTGTTCATTTTGCTTTATTCCTTTCTCATTTTGTTCATTTTCTTGATGTGTTCATTCACTTTAGTTCTTATTTTGTTTCTCTCTGATGTTTTTGGTTCATTTTGCTTCATTTTATTTTCATTTAGTTTTTTTTTAGTTCTTCTTGAATATTTTGCTCATTATTTTGTTTATATTGAATCAAAAGATTGAAACCAAAGCACTGTAAGTTATCAATGTTGCCTCAGTTTTTACCCACATTTTGGAGTTTCTACAAATTTGAAACAGCATTTTTTAAAGAATTTAAAAATGATTGACTTATGACACTTTGTTACAAAACAATCAGGTCCAATTCCAGTATGAACTTAATATGGACTTCTTACTCATCTGTTTTCTTTCACACTGAAGACTAACATCAGTTTATGGTAATGGTATGATGTCACAGTGTTTTAATTTCTGCAAAAGTGATTAAAGGATTTGTAAGTCAGTGCAGGATGGAGGCAGGTAAAGATGCTTCAACTTACATGACCATAGTGATTCAGGGAAGATGCAAATTGTGGTTTATCGGTGGGATTAATGCTAGAGAGCTGAGAAACACAGGGAAAAGAAGAAGTGAGCGAAAGGGAGGTACTTACGCTAGCCGGGTACAGCAGGTCTCCCCTTCTACGTCTGCCCCGGGGGCGTTGTCTGTGTTGACTGATTCATTCTCGCTGGCGGGCATGCTCACTGAGGGACAGCGAAGAGCAGAAACAGAGAGAAGACAGAGGAAGAAAGAAAGAAAAGACAAAAGAAAGATGAATTAACAGGGCAGAGGAACAGGCTGCTCACATCATCCTCATGTTGGTTTTAACTCAAATGCACATTTCAAACCTTGCACTGTTCACACACTTGATGAACGCTGAGCAGCTGCATGAGACACAGTTAAATAACACATTTTTATTTCTGGTCTTCAAGTCAATATGCTATGAAATCTACAAAGCCTGTAGGTGTTAGAGTAGCTTTATCTAGCAATCCTTTCCCTCAGCATACAAACTAATTAAAAGATACTGTTGACATGTAAGGATTCATCAGTCAGCACTGTGGTTTATTCCATGCCTGGCCTTACTAATTAAAATGCACTGTTACACAAATACCCTTGAGCCAATTAAACCACTACCAAATTTTGTACTGATTGCTTAAACTAATTACACACCAAGTTGCCACACCAGCAAAATTTACTGGTTAGGGATTCTGGGACACTATGCCTGCAACAACTATTAGAATAGAATTAAACTTCTAAGCTGAGAAATTGCCTGACGGAGGTCGACTTAAATCTTAACAAACCCTTTCGTGATTTTCTAGTTCAAGGTGATTAAATGAAAAAAAAAAAAACTGTGGATAGGTTTATCTGCAAACAATGAGGTGGATGTTGCAACCTATTTTCTGCAACAGTTTGCTATGTGTTTATTCTCAATTTCTGCACTTATGCTCAACTTTTAGAACAGAATTTATGTTGATGCAAAAGTCTGAACATATTTTTTGCAAACGTGTAAACAGGTAGAGAGCTCACTGACTTCAATCCGTCTTGTTTATAAAGCGACAAGGAGACTGCAAATGTGTCCCTTTGTCCTTATTTGAAGACAAGTGTAATGATGTGTAAAGATTGAACGGTGAATATAGGGAAGATGGAGGAGAGTGGGAGGTACAGACAAGTGAGGAGAAAGGAAAGACAGTGTAATATGAATTGGCATTTGTGGATGGAGAGAAGGAACGAGAGAAAGAATGGACTGAAGAAATACCAAAGCAGGATGTGAGTGAAGGAGTGATGGACGCATTGAGGGAGGAAGGGATGGAGGGGGCATGGAGACACAGAGAGAGGAAGGGATGAATGTGGGGATGGCTGTTTGAGAGACTGATATGAAGTGATACATTGCATTTTATTGCTTCTGTCAGTCTCTGGCTGCCTGCGGGAATGAGCTGTGCTCCCCTCACTGTCACCTCAAACACTTATTGTAACACCCTCTGGGTACCAGAGTCAGATACTGCATATGAATCTCAATACCTCTTGTGGTAAAGTAAGATATCCACTGTTAAAAAAAAAAGCAAAAACTAGTTTTGCTAAAATGACTTTTAGTATGAAACCAAGGAACACTGATCGCCAATAAGGATGAAGACAAGAAAAATAAAAACTAAACCACGTCTTTTATGTTTGGTGAATCTAGGCATAAAGTAATTTTTCCTAAATGTAACCAGTAAAAAGACGCGACTCACATTCACCCTGACATTATAACTACTACCTTGTCTGATTTAAATAGTGTCACATGCATATTTACCTTATATTCACTTTCCAGTAAAACAAGTATAAGTGAATGATATGGACCTGAAAAAAACAGTAAACATTGCTGTACAAACTGAGCAAATAAAAACAAGCAAGCTTAGCCTTTCAGCATGCAGTCAGTCATCCCAAACTTCAGAGGGCAGCAGTCATCATTTTTCACTCAGACCTGGCCTTAAAGTAGAATTACAAATGGATGTTCATGATCTCAGGTGATCCAGCAATGGTTAAATACACTGTATTGACATGTGTGGAACATGGCTTGTGATGGATAAATTTGATCTGAAAGGCCTCTCAGGAAATGAAGGCCCCTGCTGTGAACACACTGTATGTTCTTTCACCTCGACACGTGCCACCTGCTGCTATGTTACTTGATAAAAGCACTCAGGGCCCTCAGGTCTCTCCCAAGGCAGAAGTCTTTCAAATATATAACCAGCTTGGTGCCTTCTCCTCAATGGAGCTCTGAACTAGTTTAACAGCTATTGTTAGAGAAAACCCCAAAGACCTGAGACACAAAGAGAAGGAAGGAGAGGAAGAGGAAAGAAAGGAAAGAGAACAGAAGATGCGGAAGTACAGAAGGCAGATAGAAAGACAAGGGGATTCACTCAGTCAAGACTTAAATGAGGAAAGCACATTACTACAGTAGCCTCTGAAAATTCAAAATACACTGTATCTGCATGTTTGATCTATCACAAACCAGCAATGAGCTCAGTTCATGTATCACAAAAGATATGTCATTATCACGCTCAAAACCAAACCCAGTAATAACCAATGAGATAATTGTTTGAATTGCTTTGACATTCAGAATACTGCGTGCACTCATTTCATGGCAAGACAGTATATACAGTAACCTTTTTATTTCTTCAATAGACTGCCACATTAAAGCAGAATTAAACCATGGCACAACGGCTTGCCAACAGATAAGAAATCAGCACTAAATGCTGTTTGAAAGTCAATAAAAAAATCAAATACTAAAAATAACTTGAGCGTGACAAGCGACGACATGTGCAAAAAAGGCTAAAATTCAAAAGCTGCCTATCTTGTCTTTTCTTTGAATATTACACCCAACATAAGCAGAAACAATGCAAGGGATTTTAGGAAAACTAATCTGAAAGGACTACAAGAAGAGAAACATGGCATCACAAATATAAAAAAGTATACTGTATTTACTGGGTAATGTTAGATTTGCTTTTTGTGAGTGATGACACCATTCTCTCTTTGTTCCCTTCCAGATGTATCAGGCATATGCAAACTGTTTCCTCTCCTATAAACTTAGAAAGGACAACAGTGGATTCATACCCTAACGTCATCTCTTTGTCTCCTTATTCCCTGTTCTCATACAGGGTTTATGTTGAAGTTTTGATGCACTGATGACAACAGTAAGCAAGGAAGACAATGAGAATAACTGACTCCAAATTGTTCAGATGCAGCCTTTTAGCTTTGCTCAGCTTTGGGGGAGTGACGAGCTGCTTAGTCCAATGCAGAGTTAAGACAACAAGAAACAAGAGGAGTACAAGAATAAAGATTAAATGCAGCAAAAGGAGGATGCAACCCATTTCTAAGTCTCGAATCACATTTCTATTAAATCTGTAACTAGAGGTGGACCATGCAGACAGACGCACACGCCTTACGAAGGAAAGCCGTTTTTTTCTTCACGACTCCACGCAGAGACTGAAAACGATGGTTCTTACCTGGGAATAGAGAGCATGACTCAGCACGACGAGCAGTCACAGACATGGAGACACACATGTACGGTTGAGGTCTAAATTATCAGCCCCCCTATGAAAATTTGATTCTTTGCAAAATGAATGCTTTTTGCTCTAATTCTGGATACTTGTAAACACTTCGATAACTTTGTATATCCTTTACCTGCTTTGTGTCCTTCTCACATCTAGAAAGAGTGGTGGTTTGTGCTATGCCCGAATAAAAAGATCAGCTTTTCTGGAGTTTAATAATATTGACCCTGATCATTGTTGTTTTCCTAAAATCACTCTGTATTTGTTTACAATGCAAAAAAACTTACTATTTCTAAATGAAACTAATGTGTTTTGAAATGCTCAGTTAAATGCCTGGCACTCTTTTACGCACCAATTTAGAAATAATCTGAAAAAAAGAAATACATTTCCATGGGGGGGCTAATAATTTTGGCCTAAACGGTATGAATCAACACCAGCTAAAATTCATAATGGACACAAATTATAAATGCAGATACAAATGATGACATGTAGTTACCGTTGCTGTACACAAAGAAAAATGTTCTGTAAATGCCATTTCTCCTTCACAGTCACATCATTATTACTCCAGCTGTAATATTGACTTTTACTCTCATGTGCCACTGCTCAGGGTCAAAAAAAAAAAAAAAGATGCAACACAAAGACAAATTTAGAGAGGAACTGGAAGAAAAGCATTTAATGAGATCTAAGGAACTCTGGGAGCAGGATGGTATATTTCTTTCACTGTACAATACACAAAACATTTGTCCAGCCTCTTGTCTACCTCTCGGCAAATGCAAGACATATCATTTTCCAGCCCCTGCATTTATATTTTTTGAGCTTGCGCATTCATCACTCATGGATCAATAACGTCTCCTCTTTCATAAGAATAGAGAATCATGTGGATGAATATATGGAGTCATTCTGCTGCTGAGTTCAGCTCTTTTTGCCAGTGTTCCAAATGTGACTGCACAATTACAGTATGATGTACGTTACAAGTGGAAATATGTTTTCATTAGTGATTCCAGAGCATGCATACAAATGCACAGCTACGTACACACAGTAATACATACTGTAATCAGACCAGTAGCCTTACTAAAATAACCCACTCACTCCACAGATAAAGGTTGCTTACACAGCAGACACATAATGTAAAATGATAAAATGAGTGACTGAAAATTGATCATTAGTAAAAGACAACAGAAGTTGTTGAAACATGTCAAGGTAAATAAACCTATGTCTGTCTACAAATAATAACAACACTAAATGTACTAAGTTTGTTGAAGACAGTATGAATCTTTTCGCATGAATTTGCTTTGCAACTACAGATGTAAATAACAATAAATAAAGATACAGTTGAGGTTAAAATTATCAGCTCCCCTTTGAAAATGTGAATCTTTTTCAATATTTTCCCCATGCTTGTCACTCTAGTTCTGCATACTTGGAAACACTTTGATAACTTTGTACGTATTGAGTCCTTCTCAGACCTAAACACATTTTTTCTGTTTTTGTGCATGATGCTTTTCCAAGGTAGGCCTCAAATCCTTTGTGAAGTGAATGGTGGTTTGTGCTATGCCTGAATTAAACAATTACTTCTGTTCTGTAGTTCTGTTTTTGTTTGCAAATAAAAATAAGTTCAAGCTAGCATGCTTTAAAATCAATACATAGCACTCTTTTAAACAGAATTTGACAAAAAAAATCTGAAAAAAAAATCTGAAAAAAAAAATATCACGGGAGCAGGGGGGCTAATAATTTGACCTCAACTATTTGCTGTCACCTTTCAAATGGGCTGCAAAATCTTATTTTACAGGGAAAATATGAGCAGTACCCATCCACATTTATCACATGAAAACTGGACAAAAATATGCCTGCATCCACGAAAATACTTTGGAGTGGTCGTCTATTATGAATTCACTATAACCATTACTATCACCATTCAATGGACAACAGAGACCAGACGTTGAACCACATAGTGAGAAACAAAACTACAACAGCCATCCTTCATCATCTGCTATACCCTAAGATGTTTCAAAGTTTCAAAGATCCTGACTTGGGATGTGTATCATGTGACACTGTTTTACACATTCATGCATTTACACATCTATACATTTTGCAGTGTTTTGTATTGTTGCAGTGGCATCTTGAAATTTTTTCAATCTGTTTAAATCTATAATTTGATCTTTGAGTGAAATATGAGTGATCTAGACCTATTCATGTCTTTGATTAGTCACCTGTTCTCCTTTGTGTGAACATGTTCATAACTACAGTCTGAATCCCTGAGTTGGTGATGCTTTGTTGAACCAGATATGAAAAAGTGATCTGGGCTATGCTGAACTTCCTTTGCGATACGAGTCCCAGAACCTCTTAAAATCCTTGGCTATATCATTGCATGACTATCTGACACATGAATTGTTTAATGGTGGCACATTTATTACAAGTGGAAACACACATCACAAACACACAGAACACAGAGATGCATGCATACCGTCCTGAGTGTTGGAAGAGTGACTGAACCAGGCAAGCTTCCTGGTCTTCTTACCCAGGTGGGCTAGAGACACTCCTACCACAGAGAGCAATGGCAGGATGCCAAAACAACACGACAGCATGCAAGAACAAGATGGCAGAAGGTGAGAACATGCATGACACACATAGACAGGCATACAGTATGTGGATGAGATGACAGGAAACATGTACAAATGTGTCATGATGATATTTTTACATCAATAAATAAAAAACTACATCATTCACATCACATCAGACATTAGTGCATATGCGAGGCTGTGCATGTGGAAAGTGTATGTGTTGGTTACATATGATAACGTCTTCATTTAGTGGCTGCTGACACACGAGCACAGACCATTGCTAAGAATAGGGAAAATCAATAAACTGAATGGCACCTACTGCTCTCTGTCACCAAAAAACAACCACACAGGTACTAAACACATTTTTCTTCATAAGAAAAGATCATATCACATACATCAACGTTAAGCCAGATGTATCTCCTCCTGTAGTCATGGCATGAAAGTATATAAACACGGAAAGGTGTGGACTCTGTGTGTGGTCAGTAGTGTGACTTGCTCATGATGTGAAATCCAATCTGTTCTCTGTCCTAGATACCCTCTGTCTCCCATTCACACACTGATTCTCTCTACTTCTATCCTTTGATCTCTCTATCTCAATATCTATTTTCCCCTCTACCTTTCTCTCTCCTTATCCTTCCTTAGGACATGGGTATGTGTATGTGTCTAGTTGTATGAGTGCACACACACACACACACACCCCCACACACCCCCACACACACACACACACACACACACACACACACACACACACACAC
>JAQQAE010013582.1:0-12695 GCA_029823295.1 Pseudamia nigra | reverse complement strand
ACGGAGGAGATGACTGACAATGGCCTTAGCCAATCAGAACGCAGAACACAATGCACGGGTTCTCCTTTAGCCAATCAGGATACGGAACACAATGCATGTTCATACGTTGTATAAAAAATACATGAAAATTGCACTAAAAAAAGTCTGCGAAACAGCGAGGCCGCAAAAGGTGAACCGCTATATAGCGAGGGACCATTGTATAACCTAGTATAACTTTGTGTGATCTAATCTAATCTGATCATTGCTCCGTCTTTGATCTGCAGTCAGTAAAGCATGAGGATCTTATTGTTGGTTGTAAGGTGTGGGGTGTACAGACTGTTGAGATTGATAGAGTGAGTCTGATATTATTTGGCTACCTATGTATTTGGTTGGTAAGTGACACCAATTTCCCAACTTCAGTTTCGGCAAATATTCAGTACCAGTGTCAGTCATGATAAACTGTGTAGATGTAGGTGAATGATGTACATAAACACGGCTCGAGGAGTAATCGTTACATAACCTTGGGAGTCAGTATGTGTTTACGTTCACATGTCCTAGGTGCACTCCAGTTTAAATAAATACTGCTCTACACCTCTGAATAAGAATACTACTGGTGTTTTTCCAGTTGTCCTAATATTGCCGTATTTGTCACTGATTTATATTTCAGGAATTGGTATTCTGCTCTCCAATATGATTTATTTGAAATGACAACACGACTATTATTGATGTTTCTATGGCAGCTTGCACCAGTTGTTGCTGATGTCACCCCTGGCTTTCACCACTATGTCTGCGCTCAAAGGCTGTGGCATGCTGGGAAACCTTACACCGTCCAGAGAGGGGGACATGGGATGAGTCTGTGCACATGTATCATGCTGGGGGGTGGGGGGGCACAGACAGTGCGTCATATCAGACAGCTTCCCTGCCATGTCCCACCACCACAGGACAGCAGCGGCTCCCCTTCTCATGTCGGCTCCCAAAACCAAAATTATACTTCCCAGCGAAGAGGCGAAGAAAGATCTAGTGTAGTCAGAATCACAAACGGTCCAAAACACTGAGGGCTACGTATGAACCGTTCAGGACTGTGACAGTAACTAGTGTTTATTGTTTCACATGTCGGTGCCAGACAAATCCATTTAATGCTTCCCACAGTAGAGAGACCAGAAACATCAAGTGACAAATTATCATTACTGCAAAAAAAGTCATGTTTCAGTGCAATGTGGACTCATTCTATGGATTTTCTCTGATTATTTTGTCTGTTTTTGTTCATTTTGTAGATTATTTTCTTTATTCTGTCAATTATCTTATTTGATTTACTGTTTTTGTTCAGTTTATGGATTATTGTGTTCTTTTTCGTGACAATGTTGTTAATTATTGTTCATGTTTTGACCATTTTTGTTCAGCTCATGAAATATTTTGTTCATTTTCTTGATTATTTCATTCATTTTGCTCAAAATTTGGTTCATTTTTTTCCTTTTCTTTATTATGTTGTTCATTTGTATTCAGTGTCTTGGTAATTTATTTTGTTCACTTTTATACATACAGTGTTTGCCCTTCTTGATTCCTTATTTTTTGTATATTTGTCACATTAAAATGTTTCAGATCATCAAACAAATTTTAATATCAGACTAAGATAACATGAGTAAATAAAAAATTCTGTTTCAAAATGATGGTTTCAGTTATTAAAGGATAAGAAAAAAATATCCCAACCTTTCTGCTGTTATGTGAAAAAGTATTTGCCCCTACACTTAATAACTGGTTGTTTCATTCTTGGCAGCAAAAACAACAATCAAACATTTGTGATAACTGGTTATGAGTCTTTCACATTGCTGTGGAGGAATTTTGTCTCACTGTTCTTCACAGAATTGTCTTAATTCAGCCACATTGGCGGGTTTTCAGCCATGTCACAGCATCTCAATCAGTTTTAAGTCCAGACATTGACTAGGCAAGTCAAAAACCTGCATCTAGTTTTCTGATCCATTCAGAGGTGGACTTGCTGCTGTGTTTCAGATCAGTGTCCTGCTGCAGAACCCAAGTACTTTTGAGCTTGAGGCCATGGACTGATAATCAGACAGACATTCTTCAGAATTTTGTAGGAGAGCTGAATGAATGGTTCCATCAATTATGGCAAGTTGTCAGGTCCTGAAGCAGTAAAACAGCCCCAGACCATCACATCCCACCACCGTGTTTGACTGTTGGTATGATGTTCTTTTTATGAAATGCTGTGTTAGGTTGGCGGAGGGGATGTTTAAGTCAAATTCTGAAACCAACCTTTGTTTTCTTTTTGGTCAGCAGTGGTTTTTACCTTAGTACTTTCCCATGGATCCAACCCCCCCCCCCTTCTTTTTCTTATTGCTGAATCATGAACATGACCTTAACTGAGGTAAGTGAGGTCTGCAGTTCTCTACATGTTGTTTGAGTTCTCTTGTGACCTCCTGGATGAGTCGTGGCTACATTCCTGGAGTCATTTTAGTCGGACGGCCTCTCCTTGGGGGGGTTCACCACTGTTCCAAGTTTTCTCTATTTGTGGATAAAGTCTCTCGCTGTAATTCACTGGAGTCCCAAAGCCTTAGAAATGACTTTGTAACCCTTTACACACTGATAGATGATAATGATGTTGTGTCTCATCTGTTCTTGAATTTCTTTAGATCCCAATTTTCTTTACATTTTAAGATCTTTTATAGTACTTCACTTTATCTGACAGGTTCAATTTAAGTGATTTCTTGATCCAACAGGTCTGGCAGTAATCAGACCTGGTTTGACTATGGAAAATGAACTTAGCTTCACAAAAATGTGCTTAATTACAGTTAATTTGTGATTTCACAAGAGGAGACAACTTTTTCACACAGGGCCAGGTTGGATTGGATGTTTTTTGTCCCATACTAAAGGAAATCATCCTTTAGAAACATTTCAGACTGACTCAGGTTATCTTTGTCTAATATCAAAATGTGTCAGATGATCTGAAACATTTAAGTGAAATATACAAAAAAAAAAAGAAGACAGGAAGGGGGAAGATATTTTTCACAGCACTGAACATGTTTGTGAGTTAAAGCAGAGGCTGTTTACAAAATTGTAAAGTGCCCTGTAAGAGGTTAAGAAACTGCCTCTGGCTGCTGCATTCAAGGATGCAAAGGAACAGGATGGAAATATTCCACCAATTCATTATCTCCTTTTCATACCATCTCTCTATTGTATTAGGAAATCCAACCAGGGGCGTTCTCAGGCTTTGAGAGGCTTAAGATCTCATAAAATGAACTGTCACCTGCTTAGTTATTGGGTGCTTACAAATAACCAAGATGCATAAGTTGAGAAAGTACCAGTCCTCTAAACCCTATCCAGCAGGAAGAAAATAAGCTCCTTTCAATGCATTATTAATATTTTGCCTAAACTCAGTCTGGACTGAACAGCAAACTGGATTAGCCAAAGGAATTTAATATAAAATTCATGCCTTCTCTATCATTCTTTCTCACAAATATATTCAGTCTGTTGTTAGTTAGAAGCCACCGCATTCCTCCGCACATTGACAGACTCTACATATGACAGCGAGGGTGAGCCCAGAGTGTGTGGCCCCGCTGACTGCCATGTGGTGTTATTTAAAATGATATTTTCTGAAGTTAATGACTTACACAGGCTTATAGGTACAAATGGACAGTCCCTCGTACTCATTTCCCCGGCTATATGGCCCCCATAAAAATGTCATTATGTCTGGTTTGTGTTTAACTCGTGTTTAATTCCTGGCAACAAGCGAAGGGGAGCTTTATTGATTAAATGACAGCTTAACAAGTACTTGTTTAATAGATAGGCCTGGTGTATTGAAGTAGAAAGGCACAAGGAGAAAAACAAAAAAGACGAGTTGAAATAAGTGTCTGGGGTGGAGATAAAGGAGAGGAGAGGGACAAAATGGAGGCTTCAGACCCATGAAAGCCTCCACCCCTTCCCCCCTTCTCTGACAAATTTATGTTAACAAGCAAATTAGCCACAGCGGGACAGCCACAACCAATCAATAGCCCCAATAAAAAAGTTGGTGCTGACCACGTAGTGTCTGCAATGTAAACTGCCCGGCCCCCGGTCCCCAAGGCCAGGCCAACAATAACCTACAACTGAGTGAGACACAAAAGGTATCGACACGGAGAGCGCTTCAATTTCCCCAGACGGCGAGGCCCTGTCACATCAAACTGGCTATTAGTCACAAATTCTGCCTGCCACCGATCCATCCCCCATTCTCCAGGGGGACCTTGTCAACTTGAAAGTTGTGCCGCCGGCAAAAGGACATCTGGTTCCACTGTAGTGTGTGTTGAATACAAGGAGCCAGGAGCCAGCGGCCCGATAAAGGAGAACAAACAGGGCCACTTTAGACTTGTCAAGCCTTGTTAGGAGAGGCAAATGACAAAAGGAGAGAGGACGTCGAGAACAAGTGGATGTTTTTATGGCTCTGTGGTAAAACTATATGAAGGTGTTAATGGTTATGAAGATGCTGAGCTAATGTTCAGCATATATACAGTTATAAAGGAGCAATTGACTGGGGAATAATTGTCTATTTTCATTTCCACTGTACGTTCAGGAAGGAAAATGCTGCAAATCTGACATTAATGTCCATCGCTGTATGTTACAGCTGTGGTTCTCAACGGGTGGGTCGAGGCCCAAAAGTGGTTGCAGATTTGTCCTGAGTGGGTCATTAAGTGTAGGAAAAATCTCTACTCTCTATAAATTGTAACATCAGTATAATATTTATTCATTTGGTTCATTTTTTTATTCAATTTGGTTCCTTTTCTTCACTAACTGGTGTTTTTTCTTATTTTTTGTAGTTTATTTTATTCAATGATCTCATTTTTTTCATTTTAGGTCATATTTGTTTGGTTAAAAAAGGATAACATTGTTCATTTTCTTCATTTTCTTCATTTTATTTTGTTTATTTTTTGATAATTGTTCTTCATGTTATGGACTATTATTTTTCTATTATTTTAGCCATTTTTGGTCATTTTGTTTGATTTGTTTGTTTGGTTTATTCATTTGATCTTGTTTTCATTTTGTGGATTATTTCTGTCATTTTTTTATTATTCTGTGTGTGCATCTTTCCGGGTACATGTTGTTCATTTTCTTGATTTTTCAACATTTTTGGATTATTTTTTCATTTTTGAGGATTATTCTTTATTTTGTAGATTCTTTTAGTCATTTTTTAAATGATTCTGTTCATATTTTCTGTTCATTTGGGGCACATGTTTTTCACTTTCTTTGTTGTTTGAAGATTTTCTGGATCACTTGGTTCAATTTTTGTTCATTTTGTTTGATCAACTTCTGGATTATTTTGACTCTTACAGATTATTTTGTTTATTTTTACATTGTTTATTTGCTTGTTTTTATAAATTTTCCTGTTTAGTTTGTTCTTCACTTTGTGGTTGATTTTTGTTGTATTTATTATATCATTATGAACATTTTGTTAATTTTCTTGACCCCCCCCCCCATTTCTTATGGATCATTTTAGTCATTTTTTTATTTTTTGAGTTCATTTGTGGCATACATTAAAATTGTGCTTTTAGGTTGTTCAGTGTTTGAGGATTTTGAGTCATTTTCTAGATTATTATGCTCATTTTTTGTTCATTTTGTGGATTATGTTTCATTATTATCTCATTATTTTGTTCATTGTCTTGTCTCTTATTTTTTGATTATTTTTTCACTTTATCTTTTTTAAGCTTTGTTAATTTTGTTTGGTTTTGTTTTTTGTTCGCTGTCAGGATCATCTGTGTTCAATTTGTGGATCATTTTGTTAATTTGTGTTTATTTATTTCTTCAAAACTTCTGTTCATTTTTCACTTTTGTTCAAGGTCTTTTGTTTAGTTTTCTCCTTTTGTTCATTTTGTCGCTGACTTTCTTTTTGTCGCTGACTTTTTTAAATGATTTTTTTGTTCTCTGAACAATTTCAGCTTAACTTATTTTGTTCATGAAATTTGAATACACTGATAAAAAATATGTGGATACGTTATCCAAAACACCCTCATATTACATACTCTTTTGTGTATGTAATATAACATTTTCATTGGGAGTGGGGGGGGGGGCTAATAAATTTGACCTCATCTGTGTATCTATTTCAATAGCTTCTAAGAAAATCCCACATTTACTGTGGTTGAATTCAATAAAAGTGAGTTGTGACATGATGACCAGCGGAAAAAGCGGGTCATTGGGTGTCCACCAGCCCCCCCCCACACCCCCAGTCTCCTCTATTACCCATCAGCCCTCTCCTGCCCACACTCCTTAACACTTTGCAGGCTTTATTTGCCCCTCGTGTAGCTCTCCTCAAAGCGTCATGGCTGTCAGAGGCGACTGTGTAGCCTTGTAAATTTCAATCAGCGTCTCACAGCAGGGTGCCAAGGTTCGACTTCATTCCCCTCCACACTGAACAGGTGGTAACAGGGTGGACATCACTCACCACTGTCTGAGTGATATGCCCCCCCACCACCCCCACCATTACTGCTCTATTAATTGCCCCTGGTGTTCATGACAAGGGGCACAGGCACCCCTGTTAATGTTTAATGTTGTGACGCCTTAAATCAATGCGTGTTTAAGAAGGACGTGGCGTGAAGACGCTCAGCCTCTGCCATTCGACAGGAGGGAGGAAGAAGTGATCAGGCCGTGACGTGTCAGTGAGTAATGGAGGCAAAATAACAAATCATTTGGTTAATTGACTCAGACGGGGGAGTCTATTTAAGGCCATCCTGCTGAGCTATTTAAACTTTCATCAGTGGTGACAGTAAAGAGAACCGTCCAGATGGTCTGTCCCATAAAGAACTTCAATTCCAATAAAAACAAGCCAATTTAAGGAGCATTATTCTTTCTACGTTTTAATTTTCTGCAGCATAGAGGCAGATTTAAGGGGAATGGGAACTCACTGTTTGTGAACACAGTTCACCGCACAATCAAAGTTAAAGGTGCATCATGAAAGAAGAAGACATACACTATGTGAACATGATGCAGAAACACCAGTCTTCTCTGGACCAAAGCTCATTTAAAATGGTCTGAGACAAAATAGAAAACTGTTCTGACTACTTTCTTCTTTATTCTCAGTCAAAATTCTTGCTTGTTTACAGCTGTTTCCTTGTTTTTCTCAGATCTTAGTGTTTCTGCAAATTTGATAGCTCATTTTCACTAGAATGCAACATAAATCCAGTTCCAGTCTTAACCCAGTTTCAGCCATACGTGGACCTACTACACTTTGCCATTCAAGGGCAGTAATGAAGCCTTATTTAATCAAATTCTGTCAGCTGGCTGAACATGCACATGGTTTTAGTGCAGCATTTTTAGAAGAGATTTATGATTCAGTTGCATTTGCTTCTCGATAGAGGTGCTATCATCTGGGAATGGATCTGGAATACAGATGAGATCGGGCAAGAGCTCCAAAAAAGGCAGATCAATTTTAGAGGGAAGGGTTTGGAACATTTAATGAATTCATGCTCTTTTCTCTCTCCTCGTCTTTCTCTGTAAGGATGGAAAAGATGAAAAGAGACACCCTCACACTGTGACCGTCAGGGAGGTGCTCTGCGGGCAATCAATCACCAATCAGTCATTGAAAGTGCTTGTCCTGGAGCTCGAGGATGTTCTTCATTACTTACAGACTTCCAATGTGGTAACGGATGGTTGAAGAGAGGTGTGTGTGTGTGGGTGCGTGTGTGTGGGGTGTGTGTGTGTGTGTTCAAGTAATTATTCATAGCTTTTAGGTTTTAGTTTTACTCATGAAAAAGGCAGAAAAATAATGTTCTCATGGTATCATTATGTTACAGCTGTTGAGTTGGATCCAAAAAAGGGTCTATGCATACTTGATTGTGTTTTTTTTTTATCTGATTCTGTACATTTATTTTGGCCAGTATCTGTTGCCACAGTACCACAGACATTATTGTGTTCATTTTGCTACATTTTTTAGCAAATTTCTGTGCATTTCCTTATATATTTGATTCATTTTTCCTCATTTGACTTTTACATTTTTTTATTCTGAGAATTTTGCTTCCTAGTTTGCTCATTTTTGTAAATGTTATAAATGCCTATAATATAGATTTTTTAATTGTGCTCTTCATTTTTCTTCATTTCCCACATTATTTTCTTAACTTTCTTCATTTCTGTTTCATGCTTTGCTTGTTTTTGTTCATTTTCCTGATTATTTTGTACATCTCACTACTTACTTTGTTCATTTTTTAGGATTCTGTTTCTAATATTGATTAATTTGTTAATTTCTCTTCAATTAACCAATTAATTTGTTAATTGTTTTTTATTCTGCTTTTTTAATATATTTTTGTGAATTTTGCATCCAATTTTGTGCCTCTTGTTTATTAATCTGTTTATTTAGTTTCTTGTTATTTTGCACATTCACCCTCTGATTTTGTTCATTTTTGTTCATTTTGCTTTTGATATTGTTAACTATCTTCATTATTTACTTCATTTTTGTTAATTTTATTTTTAGTTTGTGCAATTCAACTCTTATTTTCTTGTTTATTATTTTTGTGCATTTTGCTTCCAACTGTAGATTGTATTACATTTTAATATAATTTTTATGTTAAAAACAACTCAAAAATATATAAAAATTATTTAAAAATAAGTAATAAACTGCAAATATGTAACAATCAAGACAAAAAAATCCATAAAGTGAACAAAATGAAAAGATAAAGAACAAGACAACACACAAAATAAATAAAAATGAACAAAACAACAAAGAAAATGAACAAAAACTAACCAAAATGGACAATAGTGGGGAAAACGATCCTCAAAATAACCAACAAAATGAAAAAATCAACAATAAACATTAAAAATGATTCACAAAATAAACCAACAATATCTAGTAAAGAAAGAATATGAGTAGAATGATAATTTAAATGAACTAATTATCCAGAAGATGAATGGAAAGAAAATTAACAAAAATAACATAATTTTTAAAAAATGGGGAAAACAATGAAAAAAAAATTCAATGATTTGAAAAAAATAAACAAAAATCATGAACAACAATCACAAAATTACAATAGTTAGTTGAAAAAACAAAACAAAATGTTTTAAATGAACAAAGAAGGATGTAAAATTATCCTCAAAAGCAAATCACAAAGAACCAAACAAAGAATGTACAAAATAAACAAAAATGAACAAAAAAGGAAATGAACAAGAAAAAAATGCATAAAAAACACAAAAAACAACAAAATGAACAAAAGAATCAATGACATGAAAAAATCAGCAAAAATGCATTGAAAACAACTCACAAAATGAACAAAAATTAAGTAGAAAAACAAAAAATCAGAAAGATTAAGAAAATAATCAACATGTTTAAAAATAAAGACAAAATTATGAAAAAATGAAGAAGTTAAGAACCAAAGATCTAATTCACAAAATAAATAAAAAGGAACAAAATCACAGATGAGATTAACAGAAATTAACAAATTAATTTAGAAAATTAACAAGAACCAATGTAAAATAAAATAATCCTTTAAGGCTGGACCTAAAAGTTATGTACAGTATCACCTAAATTTCCACATTTCTGTTTTCTCGGGGGCTCCAAATGTACTTTTTACTAACAGTGAGGTAGACAAATCCCCTCTTATCCCCTCTTTGAAATGTTCACCTGTGAAACCTGGAGCCATGTCAGTGTGAAAAATGAATAAATCCGGTCAATGATAATTACTGAAATGCAAATATTAAAATATATACAACTGTCTTCAGCACTTTTGGATCCAATTAAAAGAATGAGTAAAATACACTGCAGTTACCAGATGACAAAGTCCCACTGCAACATCTGCAGAAAGAGAGAAAGAAATATTCCACCCTATCCCGCTGCAGATATCTCACAACTTATTAGATGCGTTGCTGGAATACCCTATTAGGAATGAAGAAGGGAGGTGGAAGGGAAAGGGGGCTTTACTTTAAATTGAGGAAGTGCCAACGCACATTTATTGGCTCTAATGTGGCACAGACGACCCCCGTCACAATATCGGAGCTCGCTGGGCCAGTGCTGCCACAGTGAGGGAACATAATAACCTTTTTAAGGGTGCAGCACGCTGCCGCCGACTCCCAGAATAAAGACTTCACAGTCAGCGACAGCGAGAAAACGGAGGGCCTCGCCCCAGATGAACATAATCTTTTGTTATTATGCTGTTAATACGTTTTCATTCCACGCGCTGATCTCAAACAAACCCACCCCCATCGCCTCAGAACCAGCGCCTGAAACAAGGATTTGTTTCTGTTCATCTAACCTTGTGAACAGCGCAGAAAAGTGTCAGTGTGTCAGAGAAATGTGGGATTTAAAAAAAAATAAACACAAAATAAAAATGTACAAGTGGAATTAGTTTTTTTTTTAAACAAGGGATTGACAGGATCTGGACTTTATTTCACTAGATAATAATTAATACACAATATGTTGCATTTGATGCTTCATTTTTAACTTTTAAAGAGTTACTACTAATATTTTTATTTTTTGATTTGGTACATGTAGACCAGTGGGTCGGGACCATAGACTCTATATATGAATAGACAGCCACCCATTGGCTTCTGAGCTGCTGTTCTTAGGCCAATCAGATTGTCACTTACTGGAAGACATTTGGGCAAAAAAAGGATTTGAGCATATTTGGGGTGACCTTATATGGTGACCATATATGGGTAAGCTAATGCTAGATGCTAGCGCACTGACTCTTTAAAGTCAAATTATGGTATTGCTAGTTTTCAGCACTGAACTAAATACAGTCAAGTATTTGTCAGAAAAAAACTGTTCTCTTAAATAAATAGAAGCTACAAACGTCTGATTATTTGCAGTAATATGTTGTAAAGAAGGCTGCCCGGTGTACCCATAGGAACCAGGGCTTTATGGATCCTAAAAGGACAGTGCCCCAGTGGCTGCCAGTGCTATTACAACTTTATCTTCCTTCCCCATTGGACCTCACTGCGCAGCCCCAGTTCTCGCTCACTGGGTGGGACTTACTGTAGGTGGTTTTCATACCTAGTGGAGCAATAGACTCAGTACGATTGGGAACTGGCTTTGATTGGGGTTGCAACATTCAACTGGTCAGAGTTTTCTTTCACTTTGTCAAATGAACTGAACCTTTTTAATAACATATTCTCCTGCTCATCTGTCGTGTTCCAAGAATAGCATCTAATTCTTCAAACCAAGGAAACGTCTCCTTTTCTCCTCCTGAATTGCCACTTCTTTTAAGCATGTCACACAGTTTTATATATTGTTGGCAGTTTTTTCACCTTTGTGCGTCTCTGCTCTATTGTACAGGTGAATCCCAGAGCTTCCATTTTCCTGCCTATTAGTTTGAAAACTTCATTGTTCTTACCAGCAGTTGGGATTCATTTTCATCTGTTCATATTTCTATCAGACCTTTTACCTCATCCTCATGATTTCTCCTGGCTATTCATGCTACATAGCCCTTTGGTTTTGTTAAGTTTCCCCTCAATGCCCTGCACTGTAGTCTGCTTCCTGCATTTGGTTCAGTTGAAACAGACCAAGACCTATGTTTTCAGAGCCAGAGGTTGCTTCTTTGATCCACACCAGAGTTTGATTACACATTCACACCTCCCCAAACAAACCAGACTTTCAGAACTAATGGACTAGAGTTGAGTTAAACAGGGCTGGCATGAATGCACCCCTAGGCTTTCTATTAAATTAGAGTCAGTGGCAAACAACAACTCATTGTTGATCAAATTTAAATGATTATATTGTATTATTACAATATGATTATTCCCCCCGTGAATCGCCACCTTATTGTGGTGGAGGGATTTGCATGCCTGAGTGATCCTAGGACCTACAGTATGTTGTCAGGGGCAATTCACCCCTGGTAGGCTCTCCCAAGGCAAATTGGTCTTAGGTGACAGGTCAGACTAAGAATGACTCAGAAGACCTTTATGACTATGCCTTCCTGTGGGCCCGCCACCTGCAGGAAGGGTCGTAAGGGTCCAGTGTTGTGTGGTTTTGGTGGCAGCCGAAGGTGGGGGCCTGGGTGGTCCAATCCCTGGTTGCCAAAATAAGCTCCAACTGAAAGAAGGCCCTAGAGCAGACCCAGGACCCACTGGAGAGACTATGTCTCTCAGCTGGCCTAGGAATGCATGGGGGACCCCCCAGAAGAGCTGGACGAGGTGGCTCAGAAGAGGGAAGTCTGGGCTTGTCTGGCAGGCTGCAGCGCCCTCGACCCTGACCAGGATAAGCAGTAGATGATGGATGGATGGATATTGTATTACTGTCATTCATACATATGCTTGCAAAAGTATTCATACCCCTTAGATTTTTCACCTTTTATTGTGGTATAAACTGAATCATTGTCAATATAATTTGGCTTTTGTTTACAAAAATTTACAAAAAACAATTCTTTAATGTCAAAGTGAAAACAGATTTCTACAAAGTAATGTCAATAAATAAAAAATATATGATGAAAAATAAGTGACTGCATAAGTATTTACTGTATGCCCTTTAACATGACTCACCTAAATGGACAGAGGTTCAGACAAATGGTGCTTGTCGTCTGACAGTTTATAAAGGGAGATCATCTGAATGAATACAGCAACATAGAGGGAGATATTGGACAATAACCTGATTCAGTCTGGCAGAGAACTGCAACTATCTAGAAAATTTACTTTCCAGGAAGACAATGACCTGAAGCAAATAGCAAAAACTGAACAAAATATCTTAAAGACAACATTGTGAATGTTCTGGAGTCGAGTCAGAGCCCAGATCTCAATTCAAGAGAATTTGAGACTGCACT
>JAQQAE010013581.1:0-12696 GCA_029823295.1 Pseudamia nigra | reverse complement strand
ATCTTGCTCCCATCCCAGCTTTCCCTGCTTGCTGTGTCTTGTCTGTGTGTTTGCTTCATGCCCTGTCAGAGTCTCTTTCTAAAGCCATAAGCAACATGTAATTGATCAGCTGGACCTCAATGCAATTGACACGCTGTTTTGGACAGGAAGACGGGTCGAGGGGAACCCGAGGTTCCTCAGGGAACAGCAGCTACTGGACATGTGATGATCCGTGGACACATGGTGACATGTGTTTTTGAGACGCTGTCCGCTGAGGGTGTGGTGAACATTTATCTATTTGGAACCACGATAACAGGATTTCTGCTGATTGGCTTGGGTGTTTTCCTGGTGTATCAATTAAGAAGACGGAGAGAGCTGTGCAAAGCCCAGCAAATCTTGTCTCCAAATTGAGCAGTTGGGAAGGGCACTGGCAGCACCACATGGGATGATTTCTGAGTTAAATCAAAGAGTAGGTTACAACACGAAAATTCTGGGGTCTCTTCATAGGTGATTTTTGAAATCTGGTACCAAAAATATAAAAAATTGGATTAACTGAGGAGATTAAATTCTTTTCTGCCTCTGAAAGTGTGACTGTCTTATCTTTTGTTTTTGTTTTTTATCTCCCTTCGCCAACCTTGAGAGGCCTGAGCGCAGAAGATGCAACCCCCCTTGGAGGAGATGCTGTTTAGAGAATGAAGCTCCTTTTTCACCCTTCCCCCACTTATCATTACACACTATTATTTTGAGCTTAAGTGGACACTATGGACCTGTGTCACCATGGTCAAGCGCCATGAGACTTTATATATATGAGGGGAGAGAGCGCTGACTTCCTTATCGGGACTGATAAGATACCACATATGCATCCATGTCGTCATTATCTCACATCACAACACAAACCAAGACTCTATGGATCTTTGCTTTGATAATGTGTGTGTAACATGTCTGCTAATCGTGCTGAGAGGTTTTTTGTAAGTAACCATAGTTATGCTGTTTTTGGAGCCTATTTGTGGTAATAGTGTTTTTTACTCAACTATCCTGATCATGCTATTCAAATTAATTTTTTTTAAACGATTGTTCAAATGAGTACTTCAGATTCAAGTTGAGTCATTCAAATTCAAACATAAAAGATTCAGTTTCAGTTTGTGTTGGCACAACTTTCAGACCAAATCCCTCCTCTAACACACATGCATACACATGCTCTGTTCATCAGCACAGTTGACCTGCTGTCATCTGCTGCTAATTGAAGGCTTGTTGTGTAAACACTTGAGCAGCGCCAGCCTGATTTCACAACGATCTGTAATGGCTCCTCCACCACACATACATAATGTCTGAACAATCCCAGGATGCATTTCAGGACACACTCCTATCAACCAGGACACACTTACACATTGTTTGGGCACATTTGTATAAGAAGAGCACAGTGGCTCTATGCACATCACATTCATGTTCACGCAAGGCTTTGGCATTGTCTACATGTAGACGTTACTTACATTTTCAATTAAGTTTTCATCCACACTATCAAGAATTCTATCACTACCATGGCAAACATACAGGGGCAGTGTAACAAGAACCATAAAACCATGTGTCACATCCTCCGATTCCGAGTACTCACCCTCCCCTTTTTCTGTGTGTGGTGTGTTCTGATGACAGGAATGGAGACAGGTGTGCAGAGGTCAGGTCCAGCTGCCATCCACCTGCAGATCGTCCACTTTGTTAACCAGTTTGTCACGTTCCAGAATTTGATTCAATTAGTAGAGTTTGAAGTAGAGTTTCCTCATCTCCCATAGTTTCTTGGGTCCTGGCTTTAGCCTCCATCTTCGTCCTGTGGCTGTTCCTGTCAGCTTTCATCTCCTCCTGCCCTGCTCCACCGGCCTTCATCTCTTCCTGCCCTGCTCCGCCGGCCTTCATCTCCTCCTGCCCTGCTCCGCCGGCCTTCATCTCCTCCTGCCCTGCTCCACCGGCCTTCATCTCTTCCTGCCCTGCTCCACCGGCCTTCATCTCTTCCTGCCCTGCTCCACCGGCCTTCATCTCCTCCTGCCCTGCTCCACCGGCCTTCATCTCCTCCTGCCCTGCTCCACCGGCCTTCATCTCCTCTTGCCCTGCTCCACCGGCCTTCATCACAGCCTGCTCTGTACCATCACCCAGCTCAACCCAGATTCTACACTGTCATTGCCTTTGCCTGTTGTCAATAAACTGCACTAACTGTAATTCATATCATCTTCATGTATTCAGCGTCTGGGTCATAGCTGCCATTTCCCTTAACACCATGTTAGCCAATGAAAATCTTGGAAAAAAACCCACTTAACTTCCCGTTCCAGGTTGCCGCTTCCAAACATACAAAAAATATTAAATACAATTAAATAAATTTATTGTATTTTATTTGTTAAATAAATGTAATAAATAATTAAATTACAATTAAAAACAGACATTTGAAAAGCGTTTGCATGCACATAAACAACAGTATCGCCATGACAGCATCCATGATTATCAAATCAGACATCACACGCCTGACTTTGATGCATTTTTGTCACCGGATGTGGCATTCAGAACCTTAAAACTCTGTTTCCCTCTGTCCACACACAAGCACAAAAATGGAGTTTTCCAATATCTCCACTTTGGCTGGAGTTTTCAGAAATGACTGTTTTCAGTGAGCAGATCTGGAGTTTTCATGTGGATATCAAAACACATGAGAAAATATCTGTTTTCCCAGATACCCGGCTACGTGTGGACATGGCCTTAATGTACAGTACATGAGACAGGTAAAGATTTAACCCAGCAGTGTCCAGTCATCACCACAAAGGGCTGAGACACTTTTTTCTTTTCAGACTCTCACTGCATCAGGAGAGAAAAACCTCTGATTTAATCCTTTATTTGGGAGGTTTTAACCCACACAGGATTTTCTTCAGACACGTTACAAAAGTGTTGCAACCCACACTATTTATCTAACGTCCATCCTCACAGGCTGGCTAACTCATAATGGGTAGGCTTAAGGATACACATCAGCTCCTTTTCATTTACGCAATACAATTTTACTTTAATGTTGTACAGTTATTTTTATACAGAGTTGTTAGATAAAAGCATTTTTAAAAATAAACACACAGAATTTCAAATAAGTTGCTGGTCTTTCAGTGTGTTTATCTTTGATCCATATTATCATAATAAATATCTTTAAAACACATTACATCGTATTTAATGCCAAACACCAATGAGCAATTCTAACATTCAGTTGTATAAGTGTAAAGGAGCTGATGTCTAACCTCACCCATTGTGTGTGTTGGAATTCCACAATTTAATCTTTATTTTGTGGTCTGAAACAAACTCATACCCCTTACAGACCACGCTTCTGACCCCGCTCGTCGACCCAGGTTGATCGTGGTGTGAAAGGCAGCAACCTAGTCTGCTAACAGCCAGGGCCAAGCGACACAGGACTTGTGGGACAAATTAATTGTATTGGTTAGGAATGAGGGCACAATACAGTCATGTACAATAACTGTAGCTTGTAAACAAACTTTGACCAAAAAGTCTGGATACCTGGCAAGGTTACGTGATCTGGGAGATGCTCACCGTACGTGGCGACAAGGAGATAAGGCAACTGGCCTGGACATTGAGGGACGACATCATGTACGCCAAGACAACAAATCTGATGACCCAGAGAGGCATCCACCAGCCCCAAGAAAGATCATCAATCAACTGAAGGCACTGAAAAAACAGTACTCAAAAATCCATGACCACAGAAAAAACAAAAGAGGTGTTGAGTGAATGGACCGGCCGTACGACCAGCTATGTCACATGACACAGTGCTGTCCTGTGCAGCTCTCCTCCAGCTCCACCGGACGAGTCAGAGAAGAAACGCCATCACCAAACAGTGCCTGTACTTGAAGATGACATGTTGTCAGACCGATTAAAAGCTACAGTAGGTCAAACCCAGGCCAGCATTGGTATGAATTGACAAAAGCAGGGTCAGACCCGGGTCAGTTAACCCTGATTTGACCCTGGTTGTTGGTCTGTAAGTGGCATTAGTCTCATCATGATTGAAGTTGATTCTTCGACCGCCCACTGCTGTGGCCATACCCAATGATTTAAGCTTTGCATCCCTTAAGGAAAGTTCGTCTACATTTGTCTATGGCAGTGATGTGAGTGATCTCAGCGATCTGAGATCTACAAGCAACTGGAGCCACTAAATGAAACCAACTTACCAGTTAACTTTGCAAGAAGAACAAGAGAAAACCACTGCTCTCAGGAATCATAGGATCCTTTACCTGGACGTCACCAATACTGCTTTCTGGAACCTCATCTTTCCAATGGACTTTGAAAAATAACTGGGGAATTAGATAATATAGCGACGAGGAAAACGCTCTTCCAGTATTTCTAATACATTTTGCAATGCTGTCTACGCAATGACCATTTGGTTTGATTTTGGTTAGTTTAGCTTACATCTCTTTGTTCACACTAGGTGGTCCATCTCGGGCGGACCATTTTGTTCCCAGTTTCTTTATCTGCTTATTCACCGACCGACTTCAAACCAACTTGAAGTCACTTTGAGGTGCTGACCTTCACATGCCCATATATGGTCAGTGTCAGACACTGACACGTACTCATATACACACACATCTGTCCATAGAGTCACTGTTTAAATTAGATTACATGCTTTTGTCTTTTCAATAAATGTTTTGAATTATACCAATTGGTCTGATAAATGTTGTACAAAAGCAAATGTTGACAAATTGTATGCAATAGAACTCAAAATCCTTAAAATTATTAGCTCCAAATGATTCACGTCATTAGCTATTTATAATGATTTGAGTTTTGATTCTAATGATTAATTATTCATCAAAGTGTCATTGAATAATGAGTCTAGTTTAGTGTGTAAGGATAAAACATGCATATCTTTTTCCATGCTCTGGGACATATTTTCCCATCTCTCTTCATAATCTGAACCCATATCCATCTTAGGGAGATTAATGTCTGAATCCTCAGCTGACATGTTCTGACAAACACTGTCTTATTAAATTGTTGTTGACTGAGCTCACTTGAATGAAATGCCACCTTCGGCCTTTTTTCCTCATGAGGAAACAGAACGTCCACAGTTTACATAACCTGGCAGATATTTAGAAAAGTGAAGTGCTTGAAGATTCAATCATGGTGACAGTGTATGCGAGCCAGAAAGCATCTAAAAACCCCAATGGACCCTTAGTCACCTTCGTCATGTTTTTACCTTAACCAGCATTTTATAAGGTGCAGCTACATCTGTACATAGAAGATCATGTCACAATAGCACGTATACAATATTACTGACTTTGTGACTTACATTTGAGTCATTTTGGTCACTTACAGATACTACTGGATTTCTCTATTGTGTAAGGTGGTGATATTCAGTTCAATCAGGCTGCACATGTGGAGGCAGCAGGAAATTAGGGTTATATATCACATCTACGATGTGTCTGTGTGGTTATAAACTGTTCCACACAAAGCCCACCTCCAACCACGCAGGGGCCAGAGAGGTGTGTAGATTGTACAGGGCAGTCACATTACGAAGGTCCTCACTTCAGGTGGGAAATGCACTTGGGCACAAAACAGATTGTGTGAATACAGTGTATCTTCACGGTTTGCTTTGGATCGCTGTGTTGCTTGGAAGGTCAAAGCTTCTCAAGGCCATGCTGTTCTGCAGGCTGATGATTTTCTGCAGTGTCTTGATGTGCTGCTGTTTTCATAAGACCATGGCTAAAATGTATCATATTATTTTATGTACAGTATGTCCATCCATCCATTATCTTCCTCTGATCCTGGTCAGAGTCTCCGGGGCAGCAGTCTGAGCACAGAAGCCCAGACTTCCCTGTCCCTAGCCCCCTCCTCCTGCTCCTCTGGGGGGTCCTCCTGGTGTTCCAAGGCCAGCTGAGAGACAGTCCCTCCAGTGGGTCCTGGGTCTGCCCCAGGGCCTCCTCCCAGCAACTGGGGGCCTCCTTCTTAAACAACTGGGGATTGGACCAGCAAGGCCCTACCGTCAGCTGCCACCCAAACCACACAGCACCAGAATCACTCTTAGTTTGACCTGTCACCTAGGACTAGTTTGTCTTGGGAGACCCTACCAGGGGGCAATTACCCCCAACAACATAGCTCAGGTACACAAACCCCTCCACCATGATAAGGTGGAGATTCAAGGAGGGACATTTTATTTATAATAAGGCTTAAATGTAAAATATACCTAAATGTATGCAAGAATGAAGATTAAACCTGTATTGTTCATTGTGATTTAATGTTTTGAAGTCCAGAGTATGCAATTCAATTCTAATCAATTGTATTTGTATAGCGCTTATTTCTAGGCGCTTCACAATTCAAGGTTAAAATCTCAGAGTGACGGGAGAACTTCCTTTATCTTTCCTTAGGGTAGATATACATAAACATACTACGCATACATATACATTCTACATATACATGTGAAGGGATCAGTTGTGAATAACAGATTTCACACTGTGGCCTGTCACACCTTGTAAGACTTAAGAAGTCAGTCATGTTTGTGTCATGGCCTACATCGGCCTGCCTGGTATTACACTGATGACACTGACAGCTGTGGTGTCTCCATACTTATGCTTCACTCAGCACATTACAAATTCAAATAAATAAAACTGTTCTGCTCTCATCTTGGTCTGTGAATATCAGGGGTAATATGCATTGTCAAACAGAGGACGAGCTGCAGAGACACAGCGCTTGAAAGCATTTTTCGGTGTCTGTCACAACAAAAGAAAGAATGTGAAGGATTGTGTGTGGAGGCTGTGCTTCTTTCGATTTGTTCTTACCTGTTTGCTGTTGCAGAACACACATACCTGCTCTGTGAGGCGTGTTTTGCAAACAGCGATATTGCAGGATGCTGAACACATACAAGGCCTTTACATACTTTCAACATACTTTCATACAATTATGTCACATGTACTGTACTGTACACAGGTTTGTACATGTCTGTCAGACCAATAAATATTACCCCAGTGTGAAAGTGTAACTACAACTTTCTTAACCTTTGAACAACTGCACAAGATGCAATTTGTTAAATGAGAACAAAATGGAATGCAGGAGGTTTCCACTGGGGAGGTGAGCTGACAACGTATGACGAGGGTGAGTTTAAAACATGGATATTTACTGCAAACTGAAAACATACTGAAAACAGGAGTAAAGGATGCAGACCCTGAAGAGCATGAAACAAAGCATCACCTTCAACAGGCTCAAATTTAATCTTGTGCAGGACAGACATTTCTGGCAGAAAATTTACAGCTGTGATTATTTCATTTCACTGTGGTTGCAGTCTGTTCCATCACTCCAGGGTTTTGGTTTGATTATTTTGGTCCATGGCTTTTCTGAGACACTGACATGGAAGTGACCCCTTGAGAATGTTGGTGACATTACCTGTGAGACAAGTGACAGTAAAGAATCTGTGCCAGGAATCGAATCAAAGCCTGATCAGTCCTGGTCTTATATTACACGCGAACGACCAGGTGAACAAACCAGACTTGTGAGTGTCGTTAGTACTACTGGCATCAGCTGACAGGCAGTATTCATGTGACTGCACAAGACAAACATGAAGATGGTATTTTTTGTAGACAAAGGGAATTTATGAAAGCTCATAGGAACTCAGACAACATATTAATATATTAATAATTACATTGCACTCACTAACTACGACACAAATAGCACAGTTTGAGCACAGGCAGTCTGTTCCCTTTTTATTAAAAATGTAAGATTTAATGATATGTCCATAAAGTGCTGCCTTTGAGCATGACTTACCTTGTTTTACATCAGGTTTTCAGGTATTTCTCTGCACATCAGTGCACAAACTGGAAACTGCAGAGACTGTAGAAAATAAAAGGCTGTAAAAAAAAAAAACACTTCTTGCATTGTAAAAAGAATGTCCTCAGTATATACAGACTTTTGAATAAGTTGCTTTTAAGTGAGAAGTCATGATTGACTGGTTTTGTGGTTGACTTGGTGATGCACTAGATTTACACCTGTCAAAACAGTTTAAAGTGATCATGACTTTTGGGGGCAGAAGAATCCGCCAGATGATGTGTTTGAATTCACTGTAGAGTTTTACACACACTGTGAACTAGTGTCGTCCATCCATCATGTCACAGCAACTGAACGGTATGTCATGAACAATTATATGGTAAATAATAAATGTCTTGCACTTACAGTATATAGCTCCTTTCTACCCTATGGCACTCAAAGCACTTTACATTGCTTTCCATTCACACATTCACACTCACTGGGAGAAACTTGTGGCTCAGCGTCTTGCTCAAGGACACTTTAGCCTGTGGATGTGAGAGGGGATCAAACTGCTAATCTTCAAGGTTCATGGACAACCTGCTCTACCTACTGAGCCACAGCTGCCCACAGCCTGTTATTTCTTTGTGTTGTTTATGAGTCATTTGTTGTTCTTACTGCTCTCCACGGTTCATTTCCTAGTTTCATTGGTGATTGTGTGAAATGACTAGGATGTATCTCGGATTCAGAGACACTAGTGCTCAGGTTGAGTTGTATGTCACGACTGGCTGCGTCACTTGTCTTTTGCTGATTCAAAGGAGAGCATACACCTCTGTGCACGATATAACACCTGATGCTCTGCTGGTGCAGTTAATGAAGTGCATGGTGTGAAATGTAATAAAATAATCTGAGTACATGTTTATATTTAAATACACAAAACCCTAATACAACACAAATATTAAAATGAAGAGTTCAGAAATAATGTCAATAAATGTTAATTCAATGTTACTCGAGCCTCACGGGTTTTTTCAGGTTGAGATGAACACAGTGAGATGTCATAGAGTCATTGCTCACTTAGGTTCACATGTGGTGCATTAAATGTTCTTATCTGGCCAATCCAAGCATATAAACAATTGGACACTGATAAATGTGGCAGCTAAAATCAATCAGAATTAGAACATCATGGTCATACAGTATATATGCAATGTTTAGAGGCCTTGCCCTCAGAGTTTGAGTGCTGGAGATATGTTATTCAGCAAAGACAATGAAGTTTTCAGATGTGCAGATTGAGGCTCCGGCATCCAGGCTGAGCAACACTGCACAGTTTTATTTGGAAGCTGAAGTCTGGCACTAAAGGAGCAGAATGAAGTCACTGCTACAGCGTTTCCGTGGTTACTCGACCTACAGCTGAGAGACGCAATGAATTAGATTTATACATCCCTGAAATGTATGTAAGCCTGGTAGCTAGAGAATATCTTTAAGTACTCTTAAATCTGTTTACTGTGTATATTGTATAGCCTAAACTTTTTTACAACTAGGTCAGAAAGAAATGGTCAGATCTCAAACAATTTTAACCTCAACTGTACTTACAGTTAGTGTTAACAGGGCCTTCGACTGCAAGATTTTCATTCCTGTGGTACGTGATGTATTTCAGTTATGACGTCGCTGCACACGTTTAGCAGGTGAAAGGTGTGGTAAATGTCTTAGCTCGTTGTTGTGAGGGTGGATGCTGCTCACACACACAGATGATCGAACATTATTTTCTGAATGTAGTTAACCACGTGATGAAATGCTAGTCATTTCAGAAACTGACTCATACATTCAGCAGGTTAAGACTGAAGAAGCATGTTTGGATTGTGGGGAGGTCATGACTTTTACAGCAGGTTGCCCCACCCTTCACATGCCTTGGTCTGTGTCTCTCTGTCATCACACTGATGAGAGCTGATGAAATTACCCTCATTTAAATGAGCTTCAGATTAGTCTTGGTTTTCTTTTCTCTTCATGATGTTGGGACTGGCTTCATTCGTTTTCAGGCTGTCTATGTTGACTTTGGATTACAGTTTTAATTATTTCTAAATCAATGTAATCTGAAAGATTTGATCTCTATGAAAACAGACACCTACACCTGGTTGTGTTCAAACAACCTATTGTGACAACTTGTGGTGTGTTAGTGTATAACACCCTGACACAGAGTAAAGGAAGTCCTGAAGAGTCAGCTGAATGAGTCACCAACTCCTATGTCCTGCCAGTCATTAGATACCCAGGAGTAACATGGACAAATGAGGAGAAAGAGGCCATTGATCTAAAGACAATGCATGAAGGATTACAAATCACATCCACTATCATGAGGCTGACGAGGACAGAGGCTGACGACTAGAGAGTGTAAGACACACTGTCTGGAATGAAACAGCAAAGTTCCATGAGTACAATGATGAACTGCTAAGTGAATACTTCAGGCTGCAGAATCTTAATGGTGAGGGCAAGGAGGAGGGAGTGTAGGAGGAAACATGGAGACACAAACCCATGCATGGCATGTACCATGAAGAAATAGAAGTGACTGGTATCAAAAAAAATTCTACAATTGGCTCAAAAAAGTTAGACTTGAAGACAGCACATGATTAGTACAACCTTGTGCACAACGTGTTGCCACTAACCTTTAAGCGCACAGAAGCAGGCATGGTGTATCTCCAAGGTGAACTTTGAAGAGCTTCGTGGAGCAGGTCTACCACACCACACCTTGACAGGACCGAACATGCAGACTGTGCAACACTAAGGTGAAGGGTGTTGGCAAGGAGAGCATACATGGGCCCCTATTACCAAGTGGCTAGCATGGTATGCAGGAATATCTGTGGAGTACAGGCTGGAGGTCTCAAGATCAGAATAGGAGACACTGCAAAGGTGTTTGAAAAGTAAACAAGCTAAGATCCTCAGGGGTTCCAGGTACACGCTGACACACAGGTGATGGGTAACCAGCAAGACAGACAAACAGCAGTGTGGCAATTCTGAGTGAGAAGGACAGACAGAAGGAACAGAGGAAAGAAATACCACGGATTGAAGAAGCAGCAGGAAAAGAGGTGGAAAGTGAAGAGTTTAACACTGGTTAAAGAGATGAATGAAACTACTGTTACAACAAGTAACAGTGTCTGTGTGTCTGTCTATTTGTGTGTCTATTGTCTGTCTGTTTACTGTCTACTGTCCAGGCCTGTGCTGGGGTTAAAGTGGACAGGGATGAAATGAGGTGTTTAAATTTACTAATTATTTGTATCTTTTTGTATATTTTAAGGTATTTTGAGTGTAGTCATTTTACATCATTTTCTTCTTTTATATAATTACAAATGTTATAGTTTTGTAAATATTTTCAATTAAATATAACAATGTGGTTTCTTCAACTTTCACACCAAAAAATCATTAATACTGACAATGAGGAATAATATTTAACATGATAATCATAGGTAGGATGTGATCAGATGACCACCCACATAAAGCCCAGTTCTGCTGGGTTTTTCACCCACATAGAGCTCGGTTCTGATGGGTTTTTCTCCCATGTAGAGCCTGGTTCTGCTGGGTTTTTCTCCCAAGTAGAACTTGGTTCTGCTGGGTTTTTCACCCACATGGAGCTCGGTTCTGCTGGGTTTTTCTCCCACGTAGAGCCCAGTTCTGCTGGGTTTTTCACCCATGTAGAGCTCGGTTCTGCTGGGTTTTTTACCCACATGGAGCTCGGTTCTGCTGGGTTTCTCTCCCACGTAGAGCTCAGTTCTGATGGGTTTTTTTCCTACGTAGAGTTTCGTTCTGATGGGTTCTTCTCCCACGTAGAGCCCAGTTCTGCTGGGTTTTTCACTCATGTAGAGCTCGATTCTGCTGGGTTTTTTACCCACATGGAGCTCGGTTCTGCTCGGTTTCTCTCCCACGTAGAGCTCAGGTCTGATGGGTTTTTCTCCTACGTAGAGTTTTGTTGTGATGGGTTCTTCTCCCACGTAGAGTTTCGTTCTGATGGGTTCTTCTCCCACGTAGAGCCCAGTTCTGCTGGGTTTTTCACCCACTTGGAACTCGGCTCTGATGGGTTTTCCTCCCACATGGAGCCTGGTTCTGATGGGTTTTGTGACACTCCAGGAGAAAATCCTGGATTATGACTGGTGCTATAAATGCAGCTGCACTGAACTGACCTGATTTTTTTTTTTAACTTTTTTTTTTTGGCCACATCACCCATTGCCTCTGTTTTATATTTTATTTAATGACTTTGCTTGGTGAAGCTTACATGAAACACTTTGTGTTGCGAAAGTTGTTTAGCATTATATTAT
This sequence comes from Pseudamia nigra, assembly GCA_029823295.1. Taxonomy (NCBI): domain Eukaryota; kingdom Metazoa; phylum Chordata; class Actinopteri; order Kurtiformes; family Apogonidae; genus Pseudamia; species Pseudamia nigra. The sequence continues at coordinate 670 of JAQQAE010013581.1, read as the reverse complement.
GAATATCATTATTTGTAGTAGTATTATGATTATAATTTCCTTTTCCTGCTTGTGAGTCCAATAAGGATTTCATCTTATGGTCCACGTTTTATCACCGAATCTTCCCCTGAAGCTGCTGTGACCCTTGATCTCCAGAATAATCATCAGCCTTTTTCCCAACACTACCTTATCATTACGGTGGTATTATTTGTGTGTGGGATTATACAGAACAAAGGTCATGAACAAAGGTCATGTTAATGCTCTGGGAAACGTCTCAGCCCCAGTGATCTCCATCCCTCCTTACAGTCCAGCCTCACAACTTCACAGTGTCCTCAGCTTCCGTAGCTTCCACGCCTTTTGTCAACCACCTCGGGAGGCTTTTTATTCAGCTCAGGGTGTATTATACCCATCAGCACCAGGGCTACATGTAATTAGTGTTGGGGTTAAAGGTCAAGGCGGGATTTAAGATTGAGACCTAGTGGTCAGTCAACAAACCCGGGATCTGAAATCCCCTGGAGTCAGAGACAGAAACACCACTGCTGAAAGATCTGACACCGCACTGTGGAACACACACACACACACACACACTCACACACACAAATATATATATACATAAGGCTTCAGTGGTGCCAGTGGTGATTGGGGCACTAGGGGCAGTAACCCCCAAGCTGGAGGGATGGCTCCAACAGAT
>JAQQAE010013580.1:0-12696 GCA_029823295.1 Pseudamia nigra | reverse complement strand
TGGTTGAACATGTCCTTATGGTCAAATTATTTTCAGTCTTTTCTAGGGCTACCATCATTTTTGTCCAGGCCTGTTTCATGAGTTTATTTTAAAAAATAATTCTGTTCAACTACAATTCAAAAGCAGTGTCTGATTTTTATTGGTTTATTTTCATAACATTTTTATTTATTATTACTTTTGTCTGATTCAAGTTATTTCTGTGACCATTGTGGGTTTTTCTGTCATTAACAGGGTACCAACAATTTCATCCATGTCTGTATGTAGAGCTGAAAAACAGTCACATGAACATTCTGAAGAAACCATCCTGATTTATCCAAGCATGATCACATGACTCTGCAGTCAATCACACATGTAGATAATCAGAGTAATCAATCACAACATTAAGAGACTCCCGCACATGATATGCCTAAAAAAATAATGGCAAGGTGACACAACCAGCATAAACAAAAAATATAAGAGAAATGACAGGAATTATACACCTCAACACCAATATTAAGCATAAAGCAGTGACAGTTACAAGAGAAGTTACAATAAACAATTACAAGAAAGGAGAAAAATCAAGTTCTGAAGGATGAACTAATGAACTATTTGTGATATCAATGTAATTACGTCTGTCAAGGAGTGGCAGGGGGTTATGTTTTTACCAGAATTTGTCTGTCCATCTGTCTGTCTGTTAGATAGCAAGATTACTCAAAAAGTAATGAACGGATTTTGATGACATTTTCAGGAAAGGTGTAAAATGGGACAATGAACAGAAGATTAAGTTTCGGTGATGATCCCAATCACCATCTCAGTGCACAACTTTTTTTTACGTTGACCAATCAAAATCGCTGGGCTGAAGGCGTTTCAATGCTCAGTCTTTAGAACAGAGCTGTGATTGACAGTCACTGGACATAGAAACAAACCACTAAACTTCTCTGCACCATGATGGAGCGGAGACTGACTGACACGGTTTATGATCCCAGCTTACCTCCGCAGAATCCCTGCTCCACCTGCCTGGAGCAGACGTCATCGCCGCCAGGGAAAACAGCAGTCAGCTGGTGAAGCTTTTCTACTTTTCGGAGTGAGTATGGTGCGATTTTGTGCTGCTGAAGTAAGAGTTATATTATTTTAAGGCTAAGCTTTCGTAAAACAGTATCACAAGAAAGTGTTTATATAATTTAAATGTCTTTGATTCTACTGACATAACTGCAGCAGTGACAGGTATATACTATATACTGTATATATATCTATATAGTGATATATATATCACTATATATAGTCCCAGTGGGACTAGGTAGGGAAATTAGTCACTTGGCTATAATCTCACATATTTAGATGTAAATGTTCATTAAAGTAAATGTTAATTAATATTAATATTAATATTGTCCCATTTTTTTGAATAAATCACTCATTCATTCACTATAACTAATGTTTTACTACCCCAAATGAAGATACAGTACGTAGGCTAATAATGGATGGGATTTATATAGTGCTTTTTAAATGTATTTATTTATATAGGACATTCAAAGTCACTTTCCATTGATTACATCATGCATTCCACATTCACACACTGGTGGTGATAAACTCAATCTGTAGCCACAGTTGCCCTGTAGGTCTATCATACAAAGTTGTGAAGTGCCTAGCAGCAATTGTTGATTATGCTTTGCGCTATACAAATAAAATTTAATTGAATACAAAACAAAAAAATTGATGGTCTACGACATACCTAGGCTATTAACTAAAAAAGCTCAATGGAAATATTTACAGTGCAAATGTTTTATCTCTAAACTTTGTCCCTTTCTGTTTTTGTAAATATGGTGCAGTGCCATTGATACCATACAATGTTAGGATCATGAGACACCTGGAAATAATTATAAAATGCCATTTTCTGGGCCTGAAAATTTTTAGAGTTATGGAGAACTCATAAAAAATTGTCAACTTTTGGTGAAATCTGTTGTGGGCAGCACAGTTGTATTACACTAAGCACTTTTGTTCACAGCAAGAAGGTCCTGTTTCTATCTTGATGTTGGCTGGAGAGACCTTTCTGTGTGGAGTTAGCATATTCTCCCAGTGGCTGTGTGTTTTTTTTTTCCTGGTTACTCCAGTTTCCTACCACAGTCAAAAATATGCATACAGGTTAAGTGGTTGCTCTAAATTGCCCAAAGATATAAATGTGAGTATGTATGCGCCAGGATTGTGAGAAACTGACATCTCAAATGTTTCATGGTTTCGTCCTGAGTCAGCTGAGATAGGTTCCACCCTGACCCATGCGGAGAATTAAGGGGAAGAAAACGAATATCACTTCACTTCATGTCATGCTGTTGCAAAAAATTAACAGTATATCCACATTTTAAAGCTGATAGTAAAAAACATCTTTGTGGTTGAACATGCACTTGGACCCATTGAGAGGCTTTGTGTGTTTGCCTCTTTTAGCCTCTGATAAGTTTGTGTCCCTGAATTTTGTAATGAAATTCACAAAATCAAAAAATAAACCTGTCAGACTGAAGCCCCAAGTTACCCCATGAGCTTAGGTGGGTAATTTAACTAAAAGCAAAGCAGTTTCCATAAATTTTGGATCTTTATTATGATAATCCCTACAAAATAGTTCATTATCTTAATAATTCTGCATATATGAAGTCAATATGAAATGCAAAAGGCTCTTATTTAGTATTTACACAGCAGTTTATGAATACCCACCTCTGTTTTTGTACTGAACGCTTGTGAATGTTCATGTAAATTATATTATCAAACCTTTGGAAGACATGGAAAAAATATGTCTGTAAAAATGTGTCGGAACTCTGTACCTGAATTACTCTAATATACTGCCCTTACATTCATATCCTGTGTGGTCAGTTTCCATTGGCTGTAGTTCATGAATCCAGCTCTGTTAATCCCTTCTAACAAGCTCCATGTCTTTTCAGTTTCACCATTTCCTGTGCACTTACAGTAATTACATCACTTGCTGCTTTAGAGAAATGACAATGCAAGTTTGGGCTGAATGAGCCTTTTAAAGTTCCAAACAGAAGGTAAATTATGGTGACTGGTAAATAGACTGGATTAAGGTGTGTGTGGGACTAAAAGACATTCTATAAATATGGTCATAAAGAGGCATTAGGACATGGACTTTAATTGGTTTGACACTGCATCTAATGAATTAAACCCCAAACAGTGGAAGCCTTGCGTTGCATGTGCAGCATTCTAAATATGTGTATAGTGACCAATGCACATCTAAGCAAACATGGCTGGACCACTGCCATCCTGCTCCTTTGTGCTGAGATCATCTTTCCTGCTGGGTTTGGTCGTCTCTTTACTTGTGCCGCTGGATTCCCGAGGAATCCGCCATGACCACAGTGAGGTAAATGCTCTCCAGCAACAACTAAACATTTTTACATGGGTAATTTGTTTGAAATGTATGCTGACAAACCTGTGTGGAAGTAAAATAGACTTTACATCAACTTTTTTTTTCAAATGCAGCCACATGTAGAAGTGTTTTATATTTTACATTAGAATCTAACATTAAAGAATGAAATCTAACATTAAAGAAGGAAATGAAAATAACTACTGAGAAATGTCTGTTGCTACAGTAAGTTGTGTCAGCTGTTTTATATCCCTGAAGTGTAATCTTCATCTTTATTGTGCAAAATGAAGCACATTATCTCCACCCATTTGGAGTCCCATTTTGGTCCAGGAGGTTTTCCATTTGGATCCACGGATGGAAATTCCTTTCCGCAGCAAGAAGAATCTCCATTCATCATAGAAGATGAAGTGCAAACCACTCACATCTGGCCACGCTTGGATTACATGAGGCACCAGCTAAAGTTTAGAGGGAGGACAAAGAAAAGCACAAAAAAGGGATACACTGAGTGATATTTTGGAAAATGAAAGTGCAATAAAATAGTTCAAGAAATGTATTAAAATAGAGCAGAAATGACAAAGCTTTGAGTGTGGCTTGTTTGTTTGATCTAACCCTCTCCACTTGCTGATGTCAGATCAAAGCAGCAACACTGAACATGAATCTGGGTAGACATTTTCTCTACCCAGATTCATGTTCAGTGTTGCTGCACGTTCAGTATTCCTGTCACTGTTATTCTCTTTCAAGAAATCCATAATAAATTAAACATATGAAACACTATTCAACTTCAAGATGACATATCAGTTACTTTGTGTTGGGATCCAAGCAGACCATTAAAAAGGAGCAACACTGAAAAACTGTCAACATACGTACTGTATGCTGAGGCAAACATCTTTATGCAATTTGGACTGAGAGTACACATAGTAAAACATAAAAAGGTTGAAATAACCCCAAAATAGACCAAAATTAAAGTACGAATCAAAAAGCACAATTTCTATAGATACTGACTCAAAGAGTGAAAGCATGGAAGAAGAGGTTGAAGAAAAGGTAGGTTTTATATGATAAGGAATAATAATTATACCCTTTAAAAGTATCAGAACCCTAGTCCTCCCCTTTCCAAACAGATGCATGGATCAGCATCCATCCAGCGAGTGTATACCACAGAAAGCATAAAAGTGTTAATACTGTCAGACATTTCAGTGATAACTCAGAACAGAGACGGAAAAATAAAAGGATCGGTACAGGAAGCGTTACTCCGCACTGCGACAGTAGGTGGCGGTAAAGCGTCTTGGCACCGCTGACCACTCGGAAAAAAAAAACAAAAAAACACGAACAAGCGGCATAACGAGAGCGAGGCGAGCGGCGATAGGAACAGGACTGGTACAACATCTAGAGTACGTTATAAGGGTAACAATAAACATATTTGTGTGGCATCTGTGCGCTTAAAGACTCAATTCAACTACGCGATTGAGGGAAACGTTCCATTAGTAGGTTGTTTATTAGCGAAAGCCAACATGTAGCTTACTGCTAGTTTAGCGGAAGCTAACGGAGCTCACAATGCAACAATGACTAAGTAGTTTGTTGTGCTTTAACTATTCACATCTGTCGGTGTGGACGTGATATTGATCGTCAAATCCACAAATATCTCCCAACTCAATTGTACAACAATTTTACTACCAGTAGCAGTCTTAAGATTTATTTTGATGCAACGTAAGCTAATTCTTGTGTTAGCATTGCAAAGTACATAGCTAACTAGCTAGCCTATAATGGTGACTGCTGTAACGAGTGTTTGATTTCTTTAAATTCTTCATCTACACTGGTGGATTATTTTGAATCATAAAACACATTTTTCAAAAAAAAGACTTGCTGTTTCCTCTTTATCGTTAGCTGCTTAATTGTTTAATTCACCTCGTGGATATCAGACTTGAAGCGGTCATCTTGTCTTTACTAAATTTGGTATTTTTTGTTCCTGAAGATGGGGGACAGTGATGACGAATATGATCGTAGGAGAAGAGACAAATTCAGACGGGAGAGGAGCGATTATGACCGGTCTAGAGAGAGGGAGGACAGACGCAGGGATGACTGGAATGACAGGTAAGTGGTCGTGGAAAAGTAGTAGCCACACCTATTGTTCTCTTCATGTCCTTTAAATCTCTAACCTTTTACTAAACATTACAATGTAGAGGAATGCTGTTACTGAGAAAAAAAAGTCATTGTAGATGTCATACGACAGGCAAAAAAAGACGTGGGAACTGAATAGTATTATTACTATTAAAAGATTCAGTAGGAGATGAAATTATTACAATATTTACTTATCGTGATTTTTAGTCGGACACATTTTTATTTTGTTTATACCTGGATTTTTGAAGTTCAGTTGTTTTACCCAATTCTACCCTTCTTTATTCAGTAAATGGTAATCATTATGGTAAGAAAACATGCTCATTTTAGGAAGGAACAAATATTTATATGGGACGGTATATCTTTCTGTGTCTTTTGTCTTTATGTTTATATGACATAAAACACTGCCTGGCCAAAAAAATGCCACCACCTGGGTTTAACCATGCAAACCGGTAAGAGCCTCCCATTGGATAATTACTGCATGGGTGATTATTTTTCAGCTAGCAAGTTATTTAACCCTAACTGATGCAGTGAATAGCTTCTCATTTCTTAAACAACCATGTGGAAAGACACATCCTGTGGTTGTGAAGATGTTAATCTGTTACAGAAGGGACAAATTATTGGCATGCATCAAGCAAAGAAAACATCTAAGGAGATTGCTAAAACTACTAAAATGGGGTCAAGAACTGTTAACGCGTTATTAAAAACTGGAGGGATAGTGGGGAACCATCATTTTTGAAGAAGAAATGTGATCGCAAAAAAAAATCTTGGAATAATTATCGGCTATCACAAACATTTGGTGAAATCACATTGCAACTAAAACAGCAGTAGAACTCAGGGTTATGTTTAATGGTGAAAGTAAGAGCATACCACATGCACAATGTAAAGGGAACTCAAGGGATCGGGACTAAACAGCTGCGTAGCCTTTATTAAAACCACTTATCAGTGAGGCTAATCAGAAGAAATGGCTTCAATTTGCTAGGGAGCATAAAGATTGGGCTCTGGAGCAATGGAAGAAGATCATGTGATCTGATGAGTCCAGATTTACCCTGTTCCAGAGTGAAAGGGAATCAGTGTAAGAAGTGAGGCAGATAAAGTACCGTACAAGCCTGTGGGGGCAGTGCTGTGATCTGGCGTTGATACAGTCAGGTCTAGGTTTATCAACGTTATGTGTCCAAAGAATGAGGTCAGCTGACGACCTGAATATACTGAATGACCAGGTTATTCCATCAATGGACTTTTTCTTCCCTGATGGCACGGGCATATTGCAAGATGACAATGCCAGGATTCATCAGGCTCAAATTGTGAAAGAGTTGTTCAGGGAGCATGAGACATCATTTCCGCACATGGATTGGCCGCCACAGAGTCCAGACCTTAACCCCATTGAGAATCTTTGGGATGTGCTGGAGAGGACTTGGCTCTGTGTTCCGACTCATCATCAATACAAGATCTTGTCGAAAAATTAATTCAACTCTGGATGGAAATAAATGTTGTGACATTACAGAAGCTTATCGAAATGATGCCATAGCAAATGAGTGACGCAATCAAAGCTGAAGGCGGTTCAACAAAATGTTAGTGTGTGACTTTTTTTTGGCCACGCAGTATAATTTTTGTCTTTCTCCTGCTTATTTGCTTTTTTGTTTCACCAATTTGACAGGGAGTGGGACAGAGGGAGAGAACGGCGGAGTCGTGGAGAGTATCGAGATTATGAAAGAGGTCGCCGGGAGAGATTCTCCCCGCCCAGACATGACATGAGCCCCCAGCAGAAACGCATGAGAAGAGACTGGTGAGTTCAGCAGTAACACTCTTCATCTGTGTATTTAGTGCTTCTTTACCAAATGTTTTTTAATTTTTTTTGCAGGGATGATCATGGTGGAGACCCTTATCGTGGTGGCTATGACTTGGGGTATGGTGGTGGAGCTGGCCCTAGCTATGGACCGCCTCAGCACTGGGGACACCCTGACTTGCACCTCATGCAGCCTCATCATGGCATTCCCATCCAGGCAAGGTGAGAAGTCATTGTGGCATTTAGTTCTTAATAATATTTGATATTTTTATGAATTCAACAGTGGTTGTTTACATTATGCATCGGTTCACAAGAGTGTAGAATTAGTTGTATGCGAATAAGAAGGAAAAGACTTGTTTGCAGTGGTTGGATGGTTCCTGAAAAAAAGTAATAAAGGATTTTGGTTTCACTGGCTTATATAAAGCTCCATTCAATTGGTCTCTTCTCCATTAGGCTGGGCAATATCCATGACATTGATCTTGGCCCTCCTCCTCCAATAATGAAGAGTTTTAAGGAGTTTCTTCTGTCCTTGGATGATTCTGTGGATGAGACTGAAGCAGTCAAACGGTACAATGAGTACAAGATCGACTTCCGCCGACAGCAGATGCAAGAGTTCTTTTTGGCACATAAAGATGAAGAGTGGTACGGTCTAAATTGCCTTCACCTAATTTCAAATTAGATACGTTAGAAGTATATTGTAATGTCATTGCACTGCAGTTATTGTTTTACATTTAACCTATACAGCCACAGTGTCATGTTTACATTTATACTGGTGTATGTTAAGTTGTCATTACTACTTCACATTTATGTGCTTTTGAAAAACTATAGAACAAGTCAGGCCTGTTCCTGCATATATATATATATATATATTTTTTTTTTTTTTTTTTACTAACATTCCAAATTATAGTATTGATGGCAGTGAATCACTAGACATTTTTAATATGAGTTGTGGTTTGTAAAAGAGAAAAATCAGCCCAAGTAGATCGACTGAAGTCTTATTTTGTTTGTGCATTGAATCAGTCCTACATCTTTAACGTTTGATATGTTGAGGGACTTTATACAGACCGTCATATGTATTAATTAAAGTCATGTTTAATGACATGACTCTGCTTAACATGAGTAATACCTGTAGCAGTGAGTGTAATGAACCTACAGTCTTTATCATGCTCCTCAACAATTTATATTTACTCTGAACTTTTTACACATCCACACATTTAAACAATGAATATCTCAGGTAATGGGTTGACTTTTCTCTTTTTTTCTGTTTGTTTGCACATTTAACCCTGCTAAGATTGTTAATTGTATACTGCCTGTTAATTCTTATTGCACTTATTTCACAGGTGACATGTAAACTGTTGTTTTGACATAACCAGTTTTCTCCCTTTCATTCCTTCAACTACGTTGACAACAGTTTTGTGAAGATGAGAAAAAGTGGAACTCATCCGCAAGAATCGGTGTTAGACAGCAAAGGGATGCACTGCGCACAATGCAGTTGCTTTTAGAGAAACAGTTTCAGGGAGTTTAGTTAGACAGTCAAGTAGACTTCGCGCATGGAGCCTTTTTTTCTTGTTTTATGCTTTTTCTACCCAATTTTCTTTTTACATTTGGATCAAATCGAATCCCAAAACCGAATTTGTGTGTATACAGACACACCATTGGGGTGAAGTGGAGCGCATTTTCACAGAAGAGACCCCATCTCTGTATTTATATGTTATTAAACTGGCAGAACAAAAGGTAACTGTAGCCCACTCAATGATAAACATTGATTTTTTTTTTTTCCTTTTCTGTGAATGTTTAATTTTTATAATCTCTTTGTTGTATTTTTTCAATATTTTTGGTGACGTAACATCACTTTTAAGATTAATTTGATTATAATTTAATTACCAGCAGTTAATCATAATATCATCATGCATACACTCAAACACAAAGAGAAGTTTATTCAAAACACAGAGACACACATTATGAACATTAAGCACAATTTGGCATATTTAACACTTCCCAGTACAAGATAATACAACAAATCCTCCTTATTAAAATCTTAAGTAAAACATATTGTGATTTTCAAATGAATTACATTTCTTGGTGTTTTTTGACATCATAGATGTAATATACATTAGAAGTATAATATGCATTTGTTCTCTAACTTTTTCATCCCGTTCATCCCAACCCCCTTCATTCCCACCATGCACTGCATCCAAATAATGGGCACAGGTTCAGGTCCAAGTATCATCCAGATGAAGCCAGCAGAGTGAAGGCAGAGGCCCTGAGTGCCCTGCACAACCGTCTGAATGTCTTTATATTCCTGATGGAAAACGGCTGGTTCGATGGTGTTTCCTTGGACATTGAACATGCACCAGCCATTATAAAAGTTCTGGATGCAGGTAAGGTTTCAAAGTGAAAATGGTCAAGTGTAAACTAACCAGCAGGAGACAACTGTTAAATGTAATCAAAAATCCAGGAATGTTGTAAAGTGCAGCTCCAAAATGGATTAAAAAAAAAACATATTTTATGATAGATTCTGTTTGTTAGAAGCATGTAACTTCCTTTGGGTCTGGTGTAAGTAATTTTGAAGATTCATCCACCAAAATTTAGTCTTTATCCATGAACCAAATTTCTTTCAGCTGTTATAAAAATGGAAGGAGGAACAGATCATGATCTTCACATCCTCGACATGCCGTCTGAGGAGGAAGAAGAAAGAGAGAAATCTGCTTCAGGAGGCACTGAACAACCCAAGAGAGAAGACCTCAAATCCTGTGATAGTGACCGCAAATCTTCAGTAGAGAAAGACAAAAATGAGAAGGTATGAATTATTTTCACTGCATCTTCAACAGGCAGCAAAGGTTTTGCTGTGTTTTATGATGATAGTAAACTGTGCCACAGGAGGAAGATGATTCTGCCAACGCTGAAAGAGCAGCTGCCAGGGCAGCAGAAGCAGAGGACGTCAAAGAGGAGGCAGAGAAAGAAGCTGCCAAGGAGGAAATACCTGAACCCAAGAAGGTTAGTGATGCTTTAGGAACTGTACCTGTTTTCACTTACAGGAACATTTTTATTAATCACCTTTCATATTTACCAGCCAAGAAGAAAAAGGAAACACAGTGGAGACAGTGATGATGAAGCCAGTGCTTCAGAGAGTGACTCAGATTCTGATTCAGATTCCAACTCCAACTGTTCTGACAAACCTGTGAAAAGGGAAGAGGTGGAAGACAAGGATGAGGAGGAAGAGGAGGGTGAGGGTGAGGAATACATTTTAGATTCAGAATAATAGTGGCAATGGTTAAATTTCAGAGGCCTTCTGAAACAGTATACATGCTAGTTGCTTAACTGTTTTCCCATCTAATGGTACAGAGGAGAAACCAAAAGAAAATGCAGAAGACGAGAAGAAAGAAGAAAAGAAACCCCAAGATGATTCCCCGAGGCCTCGGCCTCTGCACCGGACCTGCTCTCTGTTCATGCGGAGCATTGCTCCAACCATTTCCAAAGCGGAGATCATTGCTGTGAGCTGAACATAGGAATCAGAACATAGTTGCTCTTTGATGAAAAGATGTATTGTGCTGTATATTTTTTTCCTTTTAACTCATTATTCTCTTTCTCACCCCATCAGCTGTGTCGGAGATATCCTGGCTTTCTGCGTGTGTGCTTGTCTGACCCTCATCCAGAACGCAGGTTAGTCTCTACAAGAATTTACCAAGAAAATTGTTTTATATACTATATAGCTTAACATATTTGCTGGCTTACACATCTGTATATACACTGTGACACAGATTTTTCAGACGCTGCTGGGTAACCTTTGACCGCAGCGTCAACATCAAAGAGGTCTGCTGGAACCTGCAGAACATTCGTGTGAGTTAATGGATGTGTATTAATGTAGTAGAAAAACACTTGACAGTTCTGTTGTTGTTAGGTTTATGTTGTGTTTTGTGTGAGGTTGGATGGATGTGAAATTTGTCTGAATCTGAACTGTATATATTTGTCTTAAATCCAGTATACATGCATGATGATGAAAATCATTTTGAACTACAGTTTCTTTCTGAAAATGATAAAATATCAATAACCTATCATCTCGAAGTGCTTTAGGTTTGCGTTGATCAAGAATGTATAGAGATTGTAATCTCCTGCCTGTGTTTAATCTCTGTCCATTACAGTTGAGGGACTGTGAACTGGCACCGGGGGTTAACAGGGACCTGGCCCGGAGAGTGCGTAATGTTAATGGTATCACTCAGCACAAACAAGTGCTCCGTAATGACATCAAGCTGGCTGCCAAACTCATTCATGCTTTGGATGAGAAAGGAGACCTGTGGAGCAACAAAACCCAGGAAGAAGGGCAAAGCACTGAGGTGCAGACCTGACTTTTATCTACAGTACCTACACAAATGAGATCATTCTCAAAGAATCTAAATCTCAAGATGAACTTATGTTTTACTCCTAAAGTTGCCAGCTCAGAACCCCATCCTGAAGAATATTACTGATTACTTGATAGAGGAGGTGAGCGCTGAGGAGGAGGAGCTCCTGGGCACTGGCAGTGGGATCGATCCAGAGGAGGGTAACAAGGAAGGAAACCCTGCAGAGACAACTGTGGAGAGGGATGACAAGCTAGCCAAGGTTTGCCCTTTGCAGATATGAGTTTGGAATACATAAAGCTCTAGAGAAAACAGTTCCTCATCAAAACAATACATTATATCTTATGACGCAGTTTATAGGCTACCCTTTTTTGAAAGCAGGTATGATTTATTTAGCCGTGTGCCTGCTTTTCACATGGTTAAGACTAGCTTCGTTTCAGACTGAAGTTTCTTTGTTCTTGTTTCAGGTTTTAGATCGTCTTATCTTGTATCTTCGTGTCGTACATTCAATTGATTACTACAACACATGTGAATACCCTAGTGAGGATGAGATGCCCAATCGCTGCGGTATGATCCATGTTCGTGGGCCCATTCCTCCAAACCGCATCACACATGGCGAAGGTCAGTGTTATGTTTATATAGGATTTTGGTATTGCATAATGTGATTGGAGACTGCACAGGGAAGTGGAAAAGCTTATAGCCTAAGTGTACACATTTGAAGTTTTGTGTTTATCTTTGCAGTTGGCTTTTTTTCATTATTTCAATAGTTTAATTTCTCATGTTTTCCCCTTACTCTATATCTCCAAAGCATCCTCTACAATGCACAGAATGACAGCATACACCTGTAGTTCACTAATGTGATCAATCTGGATTAAAAAGGGTATTATTACTAAGAAGTCTGAAATGTATCAGCCGATTTGTAGATTTTAAGCTCATTGTCAAATGACTGTACATGAGTGTGCAATGATTCAGGCTTAAAGCAACAAGGCGGGTCATGTGTTACCATTCACATACCTTCTCAGTGTACTAACTACATGAGGTAACTATATTCATTTTCTGTCATCCACACAGTGCAACAATGGCAGAAGATGATGGAAGAGAAACTAAGCCCATTGTTTAGT
>JAQQAE010013579.1:0-12696 GCA_029823295.1 Pseudamia nigra | reverse complement strand
GGGCCCATGTCTTAAAGAGAACATTTAAAGGTCCCATGTCTTGCCCAAGGCAAAATGGAAAATGGCCCGAGGTGACATAGTCATAAGCGATTCAGAACACGCTTATGACTATGTCTTCCTGTGGGCCCCCCACCTGCAGGAAGGGTCATAAGGGTCTGGCGCTGTGTGGTTTGGATGGCAACTGAAGGCAGACATGCTGGAGGGACTATGTCTCTCGGCAGGTCTTGGAATGCCTGGGGGACCCCCCAGAGGAGCTGCAGGAGGTGCTGGACAGAGGGAAGGCTGAGCTTCTCTGCTCAGGCTGTTGCCCCCAAGACCTGGACGAGGATAAGCATGGAGATGATGGATAGATGGAACCTCTCCAAATGCAGTGTTTATGGTTTTGGTCGAACTGTTCAGTTTTGGTCGCATTGTTCCAAATAACTTGGTTCCAGACATTTGGAGTCTCGTCTCTGTGATGTCGGTGTATTGTAAGCAGGCTGTTTTGTGGCGTTGGCGTAGTAATATCTTTATTCTGCAGTCTGGTTGAACTTTCCGAAGGACATGTTTGCCAGCCATGGTGTGACTACGGCATTAAGATCTGGACACTTGCATTGGGGGAGGATCTGGACTCTGATGACACACAGCGCAACCATTGATCATAATGCACATTCCCACATGCACACCCCAGCTCTCTCTGGCCTTGCTTCGTTAATGTGTGAAACTGTCTGCTATATGTGCAATAAGAGGGTTTTTTTCTATGTTTTCATAATTTTGCTCACTCAATTCTGAGAAGATGTGCTTTTTTCTCTCTATCCAAGTGTATCACCTCCCTCCCCCTCTTTTCCCCAAACTGCAAGGTGTGAGCTCAGTTCGCTGCCGTATGTGAATTTCTATCTATCTATCTATTTGACCTTATTGCACTTTTTTCACAGAGTCCTGTATGTCAGCTGAAGTTATATGTGGGTGTTTCTTTGCATCCTGAACAATTCTGGTAGTTGTTGGTTTCAACAAAGCCCCTCATTTTCCACTTGTTTTTGGGCAACACGGTGACGCAGTGGGTAGGACTCGTGCCTCACAGCTTGAAGGTCCTGAGTTCAATCCCAATGCTGGAGAAAGACCCGGCTGGGTCTTTCTGCGTGGAATTTGCACGTACGATGAACTGGCGATTCATCCAGGATGTACCCTGCCTTCGCCGTAAGGCAGCTGGCATAGGCTCCAGTGCAACGCCCCCCCCACCCCCGATACCTGCGAGGATCACGGGGTTGAAAATGAATGGATGGATGGAAACAGATTTTGAATTCCTTGGATATCTTTACTTTTGCTCCAGAAACATCCACTTGAACACCTCCACTCTACGAATGCACTCTGCTGACATTGCACACACAGCTGGACACACAGACAGGGGGTCTGGTTTTTCTTACTGCGTGACTGTATTAACAGTTAAACTGAGACGTGTTGCGTGTCTGCAGAGTGGAAGTACATGCAGCCTCTGTCATAATATCCTGTGGATGAAAGAAGACAGAAAAGCTACTTCCATCCTCCACAAAACCTGCACAGTTACTCTCTTTATTTGCTTTCTCTTCTGAAATAAGACGTGTTCTCTGTCCAGTCGGCCATGAAGGCGCCAGCCCTCTTTCCATCTTTACCTGTTAATAAAAGCACACACATGTGGAGCTCACTGTCTACACATTTACCTCGGTATGTTGTCGTCAACAGTTGCACATCCGTATAGAAAGACAATAACTCCCACTAGAGACGCAGGAATCAGCATCTGGGTGTAAAGGCCCAACCAGGCAAAGTACAGCCCGATCTTCTCGCCAAAGTACTTCCTGGAAATAAACATTAAAAACAGAAAATGATTATTTACAACATTTTAGATGATGTTTAGAATCTAATTCCACTGACTTGTGGCTGGTCAGAGTGAGGACCACCTTTTATGAGAAAATCTAACAAAAAGCTGAAAACCAGGGCCATTTCCTTTGACATAGTTCAGGATTTTCATAATGTGAGTTGCACATGATAATACATATTCTGGTGCATGTCATACTTAAATGTGTCCCATTTAAATATCCTCTTTTCATCATGCATGGTACACAAATGTACTGCATGGAAAATATTATCAGTCTTCTACCACTTCTACCACTTCTGGGGGGGGTCGGGTCGTCGGGGCAGCAGCTTGAGCAGGGAAGCCCAGACTTCTCACTACATCATTCAGCTCTTCTGAGGGGACCCCGAGTTGTTCCCAGGCCAGCAAAGAGAGACATAGTCCCTCCCAGCAGGGCGTGCCCTGAACACCTCACCAGGGAGGCCTCCCGGAGGCATCCCAACCAGATGCCCAAGCCAACTCATCTGGCTCCTCTGGATGTGGAGGAGCAGCCCCTCCCGGATGACTGAGCTTCTACCTTCTCACCCTATCTCTAAGGCAGAGCCCACCAACTCATTTCGGTTGCTTGTATCCTGGATCTTGTTTTTTCTGTCGTGACCCAAAGCTCGTGACCACAGGTGAGGGTAGAAACGTAGATCGACTGGTAAATCGAGAGCTTTGCCTTTCGGCTCAGCTCTATCTTCACCACGACGGACCATTAATGAATAAATCAATCTAAATAAATCTCACCGTACTAGTCCGATGGGCTGGTACTTGTAGAAGACGCTGTAGTTCGCCCATTCTTCATACAGAAGCTGAGAAGGAAAAACAGCAGTGTTATTTTCAATCCATCTGTGATGAGAGACGTGCACTAGAAGACTTTGAAAGGCTGTGATTCCCCCTCATACAAATGTGTCACATCCACAAAACGATTATGTGGATTGGACACCATGAAACAGACACAAATAAGACAAAGATATAGCACACAGCCCTCCGTGGTGCCTGTTTGTCATTTACATGGATGCAAAATACTGAATATGCAGAGATTTGGTTCAATGTTGCTCTAGTTATTAGAAACACACGCAAGTGCTTTCGACCAGGGGATGACCTTTCCACCTTTCATCAGGTGTTTCGACCCTGAACCACAACATCCTTGGGTTTGCAGGTTGGCAGTGATGGCCAGTCACTGCTCGTCTTCTCCTGGTCTCCAGCTGAGCTCCTCGCTCCTATTCCGGAGCCAATAAGAGGGGCTGTTATCTGCCTCCCCAGCCTCCAGACAGCTGCCTTCCTCTCTCTTCCTGTTATATCCAGAGCTGTGTGCATGTTCCACACAGACCATGGCTGGAAGCCCCTGCATCTGCATTGTTGGAACAGGTCCTGGTATTTAGTGGCTTTCCGTTCTGAGGCCTCAGCACATCTGTCTTCCCATGAGATGATCAGTTTGATCAGGGTGATCTTCTTAGCTTCTTCCAACTAAATTACCATGTCAGGCCTCAGGGAAGGTGTAGTTTCCCTCTCAGGTTTATCTTCACCTCCTGTCTGCAGGAAGCCCTTATTGGTCTTGTTGGAGGACGGCGGTTTCTAACCTACCCTGATGAGCTGGATGGATGGTGCTGGACTTCTGTTTCTCTTGCTCCAAGATTATATGTGCCATTTGACCTCCCTCACTCCCCACATGTGCAGGTTTGGTGGTGTTGGGTGTTGTGAACTGGGTGTGGCAGGAACAAGATGCGAAAAGGCTCCAGTCTCCAGAGTTCAGGCTTTGGCAGGTCCCACTTCATCCAGGCTCCTTGTGATCCAAGGCTCTATGGCCCTGGCCCATCTCCCCTTTCTCTGTGAATAAACCTCAATGCAAAAACCATGAAATCTGCAAAAGACCTACACAAACCTGCACACAGATATGGTGAAAGTTTACTTAAATATCCTGACAGCAGTGTTTTGTATGAAAGTGTGTGGATTTAATACAGATACTGCAGCCTATCAACCTGGAACCTCAATGGAGAAGCAACGGAGGTGCAACAGTGCACAATGTTTCTGATTGTAGTTCAGTGGATGCACATATTTACAGAGCAAAGTGAGTTTTGACAAATGCACTTACCTTCCTGTCATTAGGTTCTGCACTCTCCTCATCAACTTCACCCTACAAAAAGAATCAGAAACCATCATGTGCTGCCAAAGAGTGTCCTCAACCGTAAGTACACGGACTGAAAACCCTCTGGTGTTTCACTGTACACAAACCACAGCCAAAGCATCCATACGTCCATCATGTGCTGCTTACCCCTGTCGGAGTCGCGAGGGCAGCAAACTGAGCCCAGACTTCCCTCTCCCCAGCCCCCTCCTGAAGCTCCTCTGGGGGACCCCTAGGCATTTCCAGACCAGCAGAGAGACACAGTCCCTTCAGCATGCCCTGGGTCTGCCCCAGGGCCTCCTCCCACCTGGAGCTAGTTTTGATAATCAGGGATTGGACCACCCAAGCCCCCGCCTTCAGCTGCCACCCAAACCACACAGTACTGGACCCTTATGACCCTTTCTGCAGGTGGGGGGCCCACAGGAAGACTTATTCATAAGGGTCTTCTGAATCACTCTTAGTCTGACCTGTCACCTAGGACCAGTTTGCCTTGGGAGACCCTACCAGGGTTGAATTGCCCCCGACAACATAGCTCCTAGGATCACTTAGGCACACAAACCCCTCCACCACGGTAAGGTGGTGATGCAAGGAGGGGTACAGCCAAAGAAAATTAGAAAAAACAACGAAATGAATCCAACAGCGCTGTGACATCACAAAGCCAATGTTGTGGACTGATGTCAGGTTTCTATAGCAACGCAAATGAACTTGAATTTCATTGTCATCCTACTTCATGTTGCGTCAATGCGACCTGCTGCAACACGAACCAGGTCGAGGGGACTACGTATAAATCTAGACCCACTGTGGTTTGTGATTCATGTCCGTCAACATTTCAAAAACACAGTGAAGTGTGCGTCAGTCGTACCAGTCGTCATCTGTACTCACGTCATGCAGGGGGTACGCCGCTGTGTACACCCCGCTACCCAGCAGACTGGTGATCCCTGGTGAAACACAACACACACACCAGTTTATGCATGTAATGCATGTGTAATACACAGCAACATATGATTTGATGGTTTACTAGTTGGTCAAAAGGTGACCAACGTTGTCATGGTCACCTTAAAAATGCCTGGGTTCATTTTTAAATACGAAACAAATGACCTTTATGACCCCCCCCGGCCCCCTGTGATGCACATGAACTGGTAAGTTGAAAACACAGCTGATCTCTACCTGTCACATGCCGCACGGGGGAGAACTCACTCAACATATCCTAGCGGTCGGCATCATAAACGGAACAGTTAAAGTGTCCGTCGAGAAGAACCTGCTGACGTGAATAAATACAGTGGTTCCCTGGTTTACGAGCACATCGGCTTATGAATTTCTCAGACTATGAGGAGGAAATCAAGCAAATTTTTGTACCGGCTCGTGCAAAAAATCAGTTTGCGAGTAAAATTGTTCGCAAGTCATCTGAAAAATATCATAAAATAGAAAAATAAAAAAACAGTGTTAAGTTAGAATTAAGTTGTTTCTTAGATTAAGTTTGCTCTTTACATTTAGTACATGTACGTCAAGTCTCTGCTTCCCTCCCTCCTCATCCTCCTCCTCCATCAAACCTTCTGCGCCTGCAGACGTCTGTCTCCAAGGTAACGTGTCATTATAAATCATGTTTAGAACTAATTTCATTTATTCCTTTTCAGATAATTAACATAACATCTTTTTCAGATAATAATAATAAATAAACATTCTTTTCCAGATTCCTTACATGCACATACAGGTATGTATGTATGTATATATGTATATATGTATGTATGTATATATGTTATAAATGTTTTCTTGGGTCTTGGAACGGATTAATTGGATTTACATGTATCCTTATGGGAAAACTGGTCCTAGGTCACGAGTTTTCCACTTTATGAGCTCGAACCTGGAGTGAATTAAACTCGTAACCCAGGGTTCCACTGTAACAGAAAATTCGAACACTTCCTAACTGTGCCGTGGAGTCATTTAGGCCTTTGAAGGACAAGAGGAATGAAATGGACTGTGTGAAGTTCTGCACGGCCCTGATGTGGAGGAACGGACCATAAAGCGACGGCTGCTCATTCAATGTAAACGTTCCTAAACTCAACCTATTTGACTTGTTTCATTCTGTAACAATCCGGTTCACTTACTTCACCTGCTTCGCTGCTCATCACATCATCATATGTGTTTCACACAGTCTCAGTGTAACATACAGATCAGCATCATCATCATCACACATATCGACTCACCCATACTGTACTTGGCCTTGCACTTTGTTCTTTTGAGGATTTCAAAAACCTGTGAGACAGAGGCAGACGTTATGGATCACAGCTGTGTAAAAGGCAGCACATGCTTCAGGCCCACACACTGTCCTCACAGTGCACATGGACAGAATGAATGGAACCCTCCAGGACTATACAGGAACTGCTCAACAGTAAAACATTCTGCCTTGATAATCTGCCTCGGACGTTTTTAGCTGCATAGTGTCAGATGTACAGTGGAACCTCGGGTAACGAACACTTACACCAATAACATTTCTGGGTAACGAAGGAAAACTCAGCCAAAAATTTGTCCTGGCTAACGAAAAAATTCGCATTATAAAAGACCCAGAAGTGAACTGTCGCCCACCTGGAAGTGAATGT
Organism: Pseudamia nigra; assembly: GCA_029823295.1. Classification (NCBI taxonomy): domain Eukaryota; kingdom Metazoa; phylum Chordata; class Actinopteri; order Kurtiformes; family Apogonidae; genus Pseudamia; species Pseudamia nigra. The sequence continues at coordinate 6,125 of JAQQAE010013579.1, read as the reverse complement.
GCTGCTCCCAGAAGTGACACCCAAGCTAACTACTAAGCTGGCAATGTGCTAACAACGATAGGCTCAGACAACATCGGTAAATACAGCCTAACGGACATGTTCAGTCCACGAGACGCATCCAACACACAAACTGGAGGTACTGAAGCGGCAATAACAAAAAATCAGCTCAATTACAGGCACATGCGCCCAAACTACAGTCCACAGCATGTGCTAATACCACAAGCTACCTGTTGTTAGCACCTGCTAACAACAGTAGCCTCACATGACAAATTTTTTGCCCAATGAACGTGACACCGGAACAGATTAATTTCATTACCCGGGGTTCCACTGTATAATATTCTCAACGTGTACTTACTATTGAACTTCTGGTTTTGCTGTCAAAGAAGTAATCTTTGTCTGAAAGGTCAAAGCTGTGAAAAAGACGAAGACGCAGTTAGTCCAACACGTGAACTGGAGATTTTCATGAACATTCTGCATTTACAGCACTTGTTGTATTTAAGATGTTTCCTAAAGCTCACACGGGGTCTTCGATCGGATTCTTTCTACAAACCGTCGCCGTCAGTCAACCGGAAGATTCTTCGTTTGGTCCGAAAGGACGACGAAGGGGCCCGTCATGTCTGGGCTTCACCAGGAATCACTTCACTCACCTGAGATCGTCTCAGCACATGACCTGCTCTTAACCCTTGTGTGGTATTTGGGTCAAATTGACCCTTTGTCATATATTAGGGAAGAAAATATGTGTTGTGTGGAAAAAAAAAAGGAACAAAACTATCCACAAAATGAACAAAGAAGAGAAAATCAACAAATCTGAAAGAAAAATGAGCAAATGAGACAGAAAAATGAACCAATGCGAAGGAAAAACGAACATGAATTTTATATCAACAAATGAAAATGAATCGTCCTGCAAAACCGACAAAATAAGCCACAAAATGAACCAATAATTAAGCAAAAAGAAAAATGAAGTCATGTAAATGAGCAAAAATGAACAATATGATGAAGAAATGGAGCAAAAAAAATATGAATAACATAAACCACCAAAAATCAACAAATCACCCAAAAAAAGATTAAATGAATCTGTTCTGTGACATAAAGTTACTCACTACGTCAAGTAATTTAATTTATGAGTACTTCTACTTACTTTGCTTCTACTTTACTCGAGTACTGATTCTGCGTACTCCCTAGAGTTTCTACAGCTTCTCTTTGTAAATATATGAAACAGGGTCAATTTGACCCAAAAACCAGACAAGGGTTTTGTGACACAGAAAACAGCGACTGCATATGGATCAAGGATCAACGACTGAGTTTGTTCACTGAGGCCGATGCAGAAGTAACTTTAAGTTGTAATTCCACCGTTTGGCCACTGGGGAACCCATCGTCTGGCTCCAAGAAGCTTTTTTCCCATAGATACATGTGATTCTATCTGAAAATACTAAGACAATAATTTTTTTCATGGTTCATCATGGTCTCAAACGTTTTATTTGGATCCTCTAATAAGTAACATGATGATCCATCTTTAAGATATTACAGCAAGTAATCCAACGAATCACTGCCGTGCTGGGGTTTGACTGACATGTCGTTATAGTAACAGCCAGCGAGGTCAGAGGTCATTCCTGCTCCATTCTGTTTAATGTTCGGACACTAAGGTGTAAAATGTAAACTGCTGACTCACAGATGTTGTTTCTCTCTGGAGAACGTGTGTGACAGGTGCTTGATGTTCCTGGGTTGATGATCCTCAACGTGAGGATGCAGAGGCTCCACGACCTTACTGGCCAAAGAGGTGATCTTCTCCACAAACCCACTGGACTGTTTGACTTCATACACCTGGAATGTACAAACCCCCCCACCCCCAAAATACTCATATCACATGTGTAACACAAACCACACAGTCACATACAGTCTGATTTCATCACATTATTATGACTCCATCAAACAACCACATCATGTTTCTCTTTACTCACATTTGTTTAATCTGGTGAATATGTCAATTTTGAAAAAGGCCTAAATGATCTGGAATCACCTACTGGACATCACCTACTGGACATCACCTACTAGACATCACCTACTGGACACCACCTACTGGACATCACCTACTGGACATCACCTACTGGACATCACCTACAACATTGAAACTCATCTGTTCAGAGATGCAGTCCCACGCGAACCCACTAGGTGGCCCCAGCTCTATCAACAACGTCCCTACATGGCAAAATTTATTTTGAACTTTTGTAACGTTTGACCTTTTTCTCCTGAGTCACAGTCCGTGGTGCTCGTTCCAGAGGTCAACCTGAAGGCCTGCTTGGCTGAACCTAGCTTCATTTCTTTTCAAGTTTGAGCTTATTTTTCAACGTTAAATTCACATTGTTCTAAACTACAAACGTCTCAGTTTAACCTTGTTTCTGCTTTTTTAAATGAAATGTGAGTTTTGTTGTTTTGTACGTTTCACATCGACGTCTTTTTTTTTTTGGAAACACGACAAAAACCCTCCAGTGAGGCTGAACGTCTGCTGTGCAGGAATCTGACGATTTCATACATGACTATCACTCCTGCACCACGAACCCTCGTCTGTTCGGGTCAAATTGACCCTTTGTCATATGTCTGTACAGAGAAGCTGTGTGGTGGAAACGCCAGGGAGTAGAATCAGTACTGGAGTAAAAGGAAGTACAAATACTTATAAATAAAAGTACTTGAGGTATTGAGTAACTTTATATCACAGAACAGATTCATTTAATCTTTTTTGGGTGATTTGTTCATTTTTGGGGTTTATTTTATTTATGTTATAACCTTGTTTTGATCCGTTTCTTCATCATGTCATTCATTTTTACTTGTTTACTTGATTTTTTTTTTTCTTTTTGCTTATTTTTTGGTTCATTTTGTTGCTGATTTTGTTGGTTTTGCAGAACAACTGTTCATTTTTCCTTCACATTTGTTAATTTTTCCTTCACATTTGTTAATTTTTCCTTCACATTTGTTCATTTTTCCTCCACGTTTGTTAATTTTTCCTTCACATTTGTTCATCTTTCCTCCCTTTTCTTGGTTATTTTTGTTGAAGTTGTTGTTCGTCGTTCATGTAAATTTCTCTGTGGGATCAATAAAATATCTCTCTATCCATTTTGTGGATAGTTTTGCTTCTTTTTGTGCAGTTTTGTTGATATTAACGATTGTTTTATTTCATTTTCTGAATTATTTTTGGTTATTTTGTTCAGTATGAATATAATTTTCATCCTTTTTTCCTTCAGTTGTTGTTCATCGTTTTCATTTTCAAGTATTTTGTTCGTTTTAGTGATGATTTTGTTCCTTTTTTTCCCCCACACGACACATTTTCTCTTCACAAATATATGACAAGGGGTCAATTTGACCCAAATGCCACGCTCGGTTTAGAGACACGCGTCTTCGTGCTCCTGCATGTCATTGAGATGCTGTTGCCACGTTTCATCCTTAACACCTCGTACCTTCTTGGTGGGCATCTTTAGCTTCATGAACTCGGCTTCTCGGCACAGAACGTTCCAGGGAGCATGGATCTTCACGAAGCCCACCCCCGGGATCTTCGTCTGACAGAAACGTAGCACAAACATGCAACAGGTGACACCAGTGCAAAGCCAACACATCTGTGTTACCTCACATCCTCAGCGTTTTCCATGAGTTCCTCAGTTATTCTCATGGACACGAGTATTCGATAACTCCTGAGGGGTTTCGAGATGCTGACATTGCTGATATGGACGGACTTGAATCAATGAAAAGAGACTCGTTATGACTTAAAGTTATGTGCGAAAGCCAAAAAAAAATCTACGCGAACGTGCACAGCGTCACTCACACATCATCCACGTCTGTTACGATGCTGTTTCCGTAGGTGTAGGTTTTCAGCTCAGCAAAAATACTGGTGACACCGATGTCGGAGGATGTGGGCGTGGTTTGTGACGCTCTCGCTCATCAGTGTAATGAGGTGCAGCTGTGTGGAACAAAGTTAATTTAAACAGCCGTGTGAACGCAGGAACGGAGAGAATGGATTCAGAACCCAGCTTGAGAACAAAGAATTCAGACACAGAATAGGTTGACCCTCCAGCACCTCGACAAATAGACAGCAGAGCTGAAAGAACTAAGCCATTTATCTACGGACCAGAAGCATCCGACTTTTAAATCACGCGCTCACACTGTTTGTATATATTCACCTTAAAAAACTCCTAACTACATCACCCGGAGTCTCCTAGCGCAGGGGTGACCGGGATACTGGAAAGAAGTGCACAGACCACCGGAGACGGAGGCTGTGGCCGTGGCTGGGCTCATCGGATTTCAGAACCAAGACGTGTGATGGTGAGTTTTGCAAACACACACCACACGATTCAGGACAGGGCAAAACACATCACCCGGGGATGTCTTAGAACGTAACTCAGGTCCTGAACCCACACGTAGGGTTCGATGAGGGTTTAGTTCTGGGGATTTATCTTGGTAGCTTAGCAAATAGGCTCGGGCCTAGGTGTCCGGGAATCATAACATATGCAAGCTAACCGGGAGGTGAACCATAACAACATATGTACAGGCCTGCTGCTGTGGACATGTTTCAGACTGAACGACCTTCTCTTAAAGTAATGACAGACGGTCTTTTGGCTTAACTGAGTGTTTCTTGCCATAATGTGGATTTGAATAGTAGGACCTTAGATCCTCAGGTGGGAAGTGTCTGGTCGTTCCAAAGTCGAGGGTCAAACGTAATGGTGGCCGAGCCTGTGCAGTCGAAACTCTTCGACTTTGGAACGACTTTCCTGAGGAGACGAGGCAGGAAACAAGGCAGGAGACAAGGTAGGAGACGAGACAGGATACGAGGCAGGAAACAAGGCAGGAGATGAGCCAGGAGGCCTCAGTGTCTTCTTTTAAATCTCTTCTTAAAACTTATTTTTATACACTGGCTTTCATGTCATTTTAATTTCTTCCCATTTCAATGTTTTGACCCTCGCCTGCTTCAGTGTGACATGTTTATCTTCTTTTATGCGACTCTGTCCTTCTTTTTTATTCTCCCTCCACTCCTTCCTCTGCACACGACAACTGATGGTCGAAAGCACATTAACCCTTTAAGGGGCAAGGAACCCGACATGGTTACATCCGCAGGCTTTAAAATGCCACCCCCATGTCAAAATTTCTGAAAATTCACTTGTTTGTTTTCCTGACAGTATTTACATAAGGAGTTTGTTTTTTGGACTTTTTTTTTTGCACCGCGTCCGTTGGTATCCGTCAGTCTGGGAGGACTAGGGTGGCTGCGCCGTGGATTGGTCTGCGATAGAGGAACTGCTGCCTCCCGTTCGGACGCCCAGTCGTCACAATCCCCCTCTCGGCCTTGCTGACAGTATCTGACGGAGAGGACGAGCTGATGCGGTCGGTGTCAGCTCAGCTGCAGGTGTTGCCGGAAGGCGTCACAGCGGTTCGACCAACCGCTCCGGATTTTCTGACAGGGTTTACCTTTCCCAAACCAATGGTAAGACACAAGGCAGTGGCACTCGTATCCCTGAGCCAGGGTCCCTAACTGGGTACTGACAGCCGGAGCCAGCTAAGCCCGGGTCTCGCGTGGGCAGGGTCGACACTCCCTGAAGCAGCACCACTGGTCTACCCGCTACCCCGAAGTAGGGGGTAGCACCCACATTGGATGTTGGTACAATGGAACCTCAGACAACGACCGCTTCTGACAACGAAAAATTCAGATACCGACGAAAAAAACTGCAAAAAAATTGAACCTCATAACGACAAATTATGCGGACAAGGATGCCCGGGTCACATCTGCGTCACTTACGGATCTCGACGAGAATGACCCGGAAGTCAGAGCGCTAGCTGCTAGTGGCTAGTGCTAGCCGCTAGCGCTAGGGAAGGTAGCGGGTCACATATGCGTCACTTCCAGATCTTTGTTTGTGTTTGGTGACTGTATTTACATGAAACCTTTTTTATTTTATTTTACAAATGAATGAAATAAAACAAACAATAACAATCTTGACAAGAATGACCTGGAAATCAGAGTGCTAGGTGCTATCGCTAGCCGCTAGCGCTAGTGCTAGGGAAGCTAGCGGCTATCTTGCACTAGCCGGCTGTGAAACAAGACTGCCTCACCATCGGCATCTATGAATCAGCTCAACTCCTTAATGCAGAAC
>JAQQAE010013578.1:0-12697 GCA_029823295.1 Pseudamia nigra | reverse complement strand
AACTCCATAACGTCAAGCTCTTTCCATCTTTTGTAGTTTTAAAAATAATTTAGGGATTTTTCACATTTTTTTCCATAAGGAAATTAATGGAGAACACAAATGGAATGTTCGCGACGAAAGTGCCACGCCGTGTGATTACCATAGCAACGCTGCACTTTCGTTGCTTTTGATGTTCCTTTAATCTTTTGCTCTTCTTCACTAAATAGTGCAGCTCAATATATCACTTAATAATACTTCCATCCATCCATCCATACTTAAAATCTATAAATTACACTCTTGAATTTTTTCAGCAAGTTCAGCTATTTTGAGTCTTGAAGCCCACGAAATATGTTCAGATATTGCAAATGTTCTAGTTCGGTTACTGTGTGTTTAAACGACAGAGTGTTTTGAGATAGCGCGCCCCCTGCAGGCGGCACCTGGCTCTGACCGCGGTGCATTATTGTCCAGGCCTGTTTGGCTCCTACTCTGCAAAATGGCGACGTCCCTGGGATCCAACACCTACAATAGACAGAACTGGGAAGACGCGGTATGTTTGATTAAGACTATCCTTTAGAGCACTGAGACTTGTACCACGACATGGTCATATTCCGGGACATTCAGCGTGTTAATAACATCACCTTATCCGTTTAAATAGGCGCCACCGTGGTCCATTTGGTTGAGAGCGAAGCTAGCCGTCGTTAGCATGTATGTGTAAGCTAGTAGCGTTAGTGGAAGCGTGGCGGCTGGTCGCTTCTCTGCCGTGTTTCTGAAAAGTGAAGTTAGATGGAGTTGTTTTAAACCTTTCCACGTAGGTCGTTAGGAGGGAAAATTGCGTCTGGTGTTTCTCCGATATACGCGTCGACCTGCATTAACAGAGTAATTAACGACAGGAAGCTAGCACACGTTGGCTAACAATAGTAAAACCAAGTGGCGTTAACGTTAGGTTGTGTTAAATTAATAAATTAATCATTTATGTCATGAACCCCATTGGGCTTGTCCTTTACACCGCAGCTTTTGTTGTTAACTTGTTAAATAAAGCAGTGTGTACTTAGAATTACATGGGCAAATTGTCTTAATAAATGACTAGTCATGTCTGGAGTTTGGGATAACATGTTCCTTTTATTTTTATTGATCTGTTTTTTTCATTTAATGTCATCCAGAACCGTGCATAGTGTCCATCAAATTAAAATCAAAATGAGCAAATGAATTCGAAATCGACAAAATGAATAAAATTTTAAAAAGACTAAGACAACGAACAAGCAATGAACACATGAACTGTAGTAATGAAAATGGATACATGGTAAACAAATTGACAACAAAGTACATTCTGGGAACCGTAGTGTTAAACAAATACATGCACTTACATGTTTTATAATCATTTTAACCACTATATTAAACTAATAATTTTGTGACCACCTTAATGTCAATGCCACCATTTTATCATGTCAGCCCAAAGATGATGTTTAATGTCATCATGCTATTTTTACATGTTTTAATAGTTCTCTTACTATAAAAGGGAAAAGCCACTTTCTCTTCCTGGACCATGACACAGCAGGGCTTGTGGCCAATGTTGGTTTTATTAAGTAAGCAGATTATAAACTTTGCAACTTAATACCATGTAATTAATGTTTACGACATAAGAGCTGCCTATATTTAGGTGTTTGGCTGGTGCTGTAGGTAGGTTTAAGGAAGGGACACTTTTCAGCAGTTTGCACTTAGGCTGAAACAGCATCCTCCAACAGATGGCAAAGTGGGAGTGGGTCAGCCCCAGCACCCACCCTGTTTTCACACATGTTTTGCCATGGTGCCCAAAGAGAAACTTGAATTTTGTTGCGGTTTTAACCCCACTCACATAATTAGACTGAGTAAAAGGTATAATTGTTGGTTTTCCTTTAACAAATGTGTGTGTGTTTTTTTTTCCCCCTCTAGGATTTTCCAATTCTTTGTCAGACATGTTTGGGAGAAAATCCTTACATCCGTATGGTGAGTAAGCAGGATTGTTTGACAGTACATTTTATGTCAGATTGATACGAAACTGTTTGTACATGTCATATGTTTTATTCTTTGTTTTACAGACCAAGGAGAAGTATGGGAAAGAATGCAAGGTACGTTATTAATATATTATGTAAACATGGTTTTGTTCCTGATTACCTAGCCCTAGTGGAAGCCTTATGTTGTGGATATGCTTCACCACAGCCTAAACTCTCCAGAAAACTAGAGATAAACAAGGAAAATTTGTTAGTTTTTGGTTCTAACTTGTCTGTATATTCTAATGGGTGAGAATATGGCGATTCAGATTGTGGACTGTGATTCTGCCTCAAATGACCTTTTTAGCCACATTGTCCAGCACATTAGATATGTAGACTAAACTTGGAATGGTTTTAAATCATAAATATCTACCCCTATATTTGTTTTGTTCTTGCCTTTTAGATTTGTGCTCGACCCTTTACTGTGTTCCGATGGTGTCCTGGGACACGGATGCGTTTTAAAAAGACAGAAGTCTGTCAGACCTGTAGTAAAATGAAGAATGTTTGTCAGACTTGCCTGCTGGACTTGGAGTATGGTGAGTCTGCCTCCTTCGCTTGGGCCTTTCAGTGTGGTTTATGACCCAGTGTAGCACCAAGCGCTTCACATCAACTTAACCATTTTATCACATCTTGTGTTTTGCAGGTTTGCCGATACAAGTTCGAGACACTGGGCTTGCTATTAAAGATGATGTCCCTAAGTCAGATGTGAATAAAGAGTACTACACACAGAACATGGAGAGAGAGGTATATTTAACACTTTCTTACACAATTAGGATGTAATGATTAAAACATTCTGTGTACATATGTTCCTTTCACAGCAAGTTATTAACTCAGCATTTTCCATTGCTTTGTGTCTCTTTTTTGTCTGTTTACAGATAGCTAATTCTGATGGTACACGGCCAGTAGGTCAGCTAGGTAAAGCCACCAGTTCTAGTGACATGTTGCTGAAACTGGCCCGAACTACACCATATTACAAGAGAAACCGGCCACACATCTGCTCCTTCTGGGTGAAGGGAGAGTGTAAGAGAGGGGAAGAGTGTCCCTACAGGTGAGTAGTACTTCACAAAATATGTATTGAGTTCAATGCAGCAGCCAAGAGGGGCAGAGTAAGAGGACGTTCCTGTAAATTCTCCTTTTCCCCCCTTTTTATTTGAAGTTGCTTTGGTCAAAATACGCCTTATTAGTGAAATCTACATTGTGCCTTTGTGTCTTCTGTATTTTACTGTGGGAAACACAAAACTGTTAATTTGCTGTATACTATGTCAATAAAGGTTGTTGATACAATTTATCATTCTGATTTCACATGTAGGCACGAGAAGCCCACAGATCCTGATGACCCTCTAGCTGACCAAAATATTAAAGACCGTTACTATGGCATTAATGATCCTGTGGCTGACAAGCTATTGAAAAGAGCCTCAACTATGCCCCGGCTGGACCCACCAGAGGACAAGACCATCACCACCCTCTACATTGGAGGTTTGGGAGATACCGTCACAGATGGGGATCTTAAGTAAGGATTTCTTCTATACACAACTTTCATACAACTTGATGTCAACATTGTATTTTTTAATCTGTATAGATAACCTCAATGTTAGGAATGATATAAATGATTTTTGATAGGACTTCGAAACTTAAATTCCAATATTCCTGGCATATTTGAATTGTACTTTTATTATTGCAGGAGTCACTTCTACCAGTTCGGTGAGATTCGGACTATTACCATTGTCCAGAGGCAGCAGTGTGCTTTCATCCAGTTTGCCACACGACCATCGGCTGAAATGGCTGCAGAGAAGTCCTTCAACAAGCTTATCATCAATGGACGGAGGCTTACTGTCAAGTGGGGAAGGTGTGTAGTTGATCCTGGCTTCAATAGTAAACCATTAGTGTACCTTGATTCTCTTTTAACACTGTCTTGTACCTCCTTTTCATTGCTCTCTTGAAACTTAGTGAGCTAACTTGGGCTCACTTGGTGTTTGACATATGAGCATCCAAAAAGACCAATAGGTGGAAGAGATATGAAGAGTTGTAATAATAATTCACATATAAGTTACCAAAATAGTTAAGAGAGGAAATGTTAATTACTACAAACACAGTAAAGGTCATGGGGTAGCTGCTTGAAGCCGCCATAGTTGGTAAAAAGAAAAAAGTAGCTCTTGCAGCACATTTCACCAAGTCATTCTAATCAGTTAAGGTGAAGAAAACCACCACAGCTTGATCTTGTATGATAAATCTTTATTTGTCACCATTGACATCGGTGTCTTTTGTGCTGACTGTAGAATTTTAGCACAGCATAACATTTGGAGTTCACTTCAGTAGACATGGTCAGCCTAACACACAGTGTCATGTGAATCATTGTTTTAGATCTCAGGCTGCAAGAGGGAAGGAAGGTGTCAAAGATGGAGTCAGTGAGATGGGAACCAGACTTGATCCTGTACCTGGGCTGCCTGGAGGTCAGTTTTTACGCTCATTAATTTGATTAACTTTCTATTAATTTTTGCCCTTTTGATTCAGCATAGTTTGACCTACTTACTTAAAAAAATGCATTGTATTTATTTCTCTGTACTATAGCCCTACCCCCACCACCAGCACTAGATGAGGAAACCCCTGCAAACTACTTCAACCTTGACCCTAGCACCTCTCCTGCTGTCATGAACATCGCTCTTCCCCCACCTCCAGGCATCAACCCACCTCCTCCAGGTAAAGTCAGGATCACATAAATGCAGCTCTCAAGTTGACAAAAACATCATGTGCTGTACATAGTCTTTGATATAAAATGTAAAGCATTACATTACGTATTTAAAAAATGTCAACCTCAGATTTTTAGAAGCTTATTTTACGTAATGGCAAGATGTGCATGATTTCTGAATTGCAAGTAGATAATGAGTTAATGCTGTGTTTTTCCACTTCAGGTTTTGGACCTCCAATGTTTCATCCCATGGGTCCCATGGCCCCACCTATGCCACCTCCAATGAGCATGAGACCTCCTGGTCAAATCCACTACCCATCTCAGGATCCCCAGCGCATGGGTGCCCATGCTGCACATGGCGCTCGCCATGGTGATTAGCTGCAGGAGTGAAATCATACTGTGATTAGTGTCCTTTTCCTTGTATCAAAGTCTTTTGGTGGGTGTCAAACCTACAAACTACTTCTGGCGGAAATGCACTGCATGGAAAACGTGATTGACTAAAGCACCTGCAGTGGACTGAACACACCATCTGTCGGAAAGATGACAACCGGCATTTTGCAGAATGTTTAAAGTACCAGAACAGCATCTAAACAGTGAAACCTGACATGGTAAAATACTTCATAAGGGAACTGGAACCATGTGACCATGTCATTTTAAATGGCTCCTACATCTGGAGCTGTTGTACATACAAAGTGTATACTTGAGGTTTAACATGTATTTGTTACATTGTGCAAAGTATGAGGTGGGTTCAGATAAGTGTTTTAAACTTAATTTTCAATTACATTGACTTTTTTTAATTTGAGACAATTATAATATGTCACAGCATAATGACTTGGTTTATTGTAAGGCTTTCTTTAAATGCCCTCATTTGTCATTAAAATGACCAGTTTTGTCATTGATTGTCCTGGGGTGTATGGCAGTCATTATTTGTGTGTTCAGCTTTTACAGATGTTTGGTGGGTGGAGGAGAGTGGAAAAATGTGCAGAAATAACACTGGAAATGAGATGCTATAACTTTTTGTTTTTTTTTTCTTTTGTTTTTTTTTTTTTTGGCTGTTTACCTTCCAGCCCCACCTGATCAAACCACAGAGCCATAGCTACATTTTACATCATGCAGAATGCTTTTTTTCACCTCCCTCTGCCCACTGGGATCATCTTTGTGGGAGGAGAGGAAAGAGAATAGGTCCCTGCCTCAGTCTTAAGCTTAGTGCATTTCATAGTTCATTAGATTCAGGGTTGTAATTAATGCCCCATCCCTTGGGTGCCCTGTTAAAGTTGGGCCGTTGACACATGCGGTTCAGAGCGATACCAGGCAGGTTCTGCTGTTCCATCGCTTCAAACCTGATCACTGGGATCACCCTGTTACTGGCCATGAGGCCTCCGAATGGCATGGCAGCTCTGAAAGGAGACAAGGGTACTTATCAGGTTGACACCAATGAGCTTGATGTTCTTGACAGAATTATGATTGAAGGTACAGTTTGAAATGGTACACTGTACTTCCCAGTAAGGAGGAAAACTTAAACCTGATGCCCAGCCTGGTCATCTCTGATGTTACTGAAAGCGACAGGGGCTTGAGATGAGTCACACTGGCTGTGTGATGAAATAAGCCTCTTGGACTTATGTAGCTGCCCTAACTATTAGTTGAGCCCAAATTTAATTAGGGTTTCATAATTTCATGATAATCTTAAAAGCGTAAACAGATCCTCCATAGGGGACGCAGTGCCAGACTGGCTGGTAGAAACACAGTGCCTGATAGAATTAATTGGGTAAAGTCTTGAGTTTTTCTTTTATATCTTTTATTTCTCCATGTGCCCAAGTGTAACCTTTGTTCTGTCTAATAGTGTGATGCAATTCCTTGTGTGCCACAAGAAAAGTGATTCCCTTTCATGGGCAATCTGTCTTGTGAGGGCATTAAAAGCTCACAGAGCCTCAGGGTTTCATCTTTCAAGAGCCAGGGTTAAAATAGCCATCACATAGCTACAGTCCAAGGAATTGCAAGCCAGGACTGGATTAATTTTCAAACTGTGGAAACATGGAGTGGTGCCGAGGGAAGAGATGATTGTGATGGATAACATGGTTAGGTCATCTAGTGGGTCTATTTGAAGACAGGAGAGTCGCAGAGCCAGTTCTTCCAACGGAAAATGATACAATTTATCTGGGCTGGACATATCACTTCTGTAATTTGAGGATTTTTGACGTGCAGACAGATGCTATGTTCTCCTGAATCCCTGACTTGTTTCTGAGCTGAGAAGCAAATTTCCAAAGATGTATTTTAAAAGCTGGGTTTACCTGTTGAAGCACCTGTAGTTGGCAGGCTCCAGTCTGAGTGGGACCTGCGGCAGCTGATTACTCAGGGTGTTGAGGAGCTCTTCATTGCCACCCAGAGCTTCTCTCCAAGGGGAACAGTAGCACTTGGGAATTACTGTGGTGTTGAACTTTTCACGAGGGATTTCCTTTAGAGGGCCAGAATAACCTGACAGGATGAAATGTTCAATGTTAGGCACAAAAAAAATGGAATACTGTACCACGAAATGGAACAGTTTAAAGAGGATATTGTGGTTTATTTTACTTGTATAGAATGTATTATTTCCATATTATTTCACTATGTCACAATGGCACTGTTTAATGATGTCATGCAGTTGGCTGATAGTATCTAATTTACCAATTTAATTATATACATGTTTGCTAACTGATCAGGAGAATTAAGCTTTTGTTTCTTTTTAATGCCAGCAGAATCATGTTTTATTCCAGTGTTGCATCTAAGCTAAGATAAAAGTAAAATCAACCACAGTAACATTATTCAGTGTTTCACACCCTCTTTAAAGAAGTAAGAAATCAAAATGTAGTCTTGTTTTTGAGAACAATGTGTTGTTGTAGAATTTTTAATGCAGTAAAAATAAAAAGTCGTCATATAGTGCACACAGATCTGATATATACATAAATCGCTTTGATGGAAGTCTTGTCAACAACAGGAACTCTACTAATTAAATCTCAGTGTGAATCCCAGATAATAAACAGCTTAGCTCACTGTCAGTCAGACTGTAAGCGGTGCCGTCTGTTCAAGCCAAACACACAACAGCATTCTGCAAAGATGCTCCCAGATAATTGCTTTCTGCACATTGTCATCTCCTGGCACGGGTAATAATAAACAAAAATGATTTATTTGCTCAACATGAAAGGTAAAAACAAGTAGATCAAAGTGATGGAGTGCCTCCATGCTTAACTCCAGCCTTAGTTTTGTCCAGACACTGGCATTGCCCAAGCATTTGGCACTGTAGTGAGCTAGTCCTGCAGCCTGTGGCACTCTGGCAGCAATCCTTTGTTCACCATGTGTTACCATTTACCTGGAGCGAGGACGTCAGGACTGCCCTTCTTTGCTACAGTCTTCTGAAGGTTGATGACGAGGCTATGCTTACCAGGGAAGGGGAGAGACTGGTTCTCTTTGCCTCCTTGTGTTACTGAGATCTCCACAGGAAGATCAACCTCTGGATGAACCTGGGAAAGGACAAAGACTGGTTTCTGTCCATGTTGAATTTTCAATATAAGTTGAAAATACAATTGAACCTATATTCAATAGAATTTTCAAAGACGTGATATTTAATGTTCAGACTGATAGACTTTTTTTTTTTTTTTGATGCATGCAACACATTCCAGAAGCGCTGGGACAGGGGCAACAAAACACTGGGAACATTCAGGAATGCCCAAGAACACCTGTGTGGAGCATTCCATTGGTGAACAAGTCCATTGGAAACTGGTAACTGTGGCGATGGTGTTTAAAAGGAGATTCCCTAAAACCTCAGTTGTTCACGAGCAAGGATGGTTCACCATTTTGTGAACAACTGGATGAGCAAATAGTCCAACAGTTTAAGAATAACATTTCTCAATGTGCAATTGCAAGGAATTTAGGGATTTCATCATTTATAGTCCATAATACCATCAAAAGATTCAGAGAATCAGCATAAATTCCTGCGAGTAAGCACCAAGGCCAAAAACCAACACTGAGTGCCTGTGACTGTCAATCCCTCAGGCAGCACTGCATTCAAATCCAACATCATTCTGTAAATTATATTACCAAGTGGGCTCAGGAACATGTCACAAAACCAATGTCAGTTAAAACTCCACCATGTAAAGCGAAAATAATATATCAACAACAAGCAGCAATGCTGCCGGTTCCTCTGGACCTGAGCTCATCTGAGATGGACTCATGCAAAGTTGAAAAGTGTGCTGTGGTCTGATGAGTCCACATTTACAAAAACCTCTGGGCTAAAGAGGAAAAGGACCATTCAGATTCTAATCAGTGCAAAGTCCAAAAGCAGCGTCTGTGATATTATGGGGGTGTGTTATTGCCCCCCACATGGGTGACCTCCACATCTACGAAGGCACCATTAATGCTAAAAGGTACATAGAGGTTTGGAGCAACATATGTTGCATCCAAGTGATGTGTTTCTTCAGGGACGTCCCTGCTTAGTTCAGCAAGACAATGTCAAGACACATTCTGCAGGTGGGGGTGGGGGGGGGCAGCAGTGATCTGCCTGCAGGCCACACCTGTCTCACATTGAAAGTGTGTGGCACATTATGAAGCACAAAATTTGACAACACAGACCTTCGGACTGGAGTTTTACATCAAGCAAGTCATACAAAGCTTCGACAATTAGTGTCCTCAGTTCCTAAGTGCTTATAGACTGTTTCACATCTCCAATTACTTCAAAATTCAGTCGCATGTGTGCTGACAAAGACCAGAGGGCGGGCGCACATTACACCAGTTTAAAATCACTGCACTGGCGTTTCAGGATTGATTTTAACCCTACAAAGCCTGACCCACAAAATAATGCACAGAAAATTCAGATTTTTTTGAGTCTGAAGCCTTTATTTGCCCCTTTAACAAAATTAAATTAAAATAACCAAAAATAATTTGCATCTATGTTTTTTTTATCTGTTTTGTATTTGACACAATGGGCGTTAAATATAATTCACCTCCACCTGGGGGCAAAAGACAAGTAACAGATTGTATTCAACAGGGTTTTGAGCAAAGTTTTTACTATATAATGATGCAATAGGTCTAAGAAATGTGTGTATCAAATATGATATACACAGCATTGTTCTTTTAGTTGTTTATAAATGTCTGAATGGTCTTGGGCCTTCTTATCTATCTGAACTGCGTTTAAATTTTGAGCCCTGGTGCACCCTGAGGTCCTCCGGTACCGGCCTTTTAACTGTTCCAAATGTTAGAACTAAAACCCATGATGAAGCCTCATTTTATCGTGACAGCCCCCGCCTGTGGAACAGCCTGCCACAGAGCCTCAGGGCTGCTCAGACTGTTGAGGTTTTTAAAAGCAGGCTCAAGACTCACCTTTTTAGTTTGGTATGACTACGACTAACTTCATTTTACAGTCCTTCTCACTTTTTAAAAACCAGCAAATTATGTTGATCTTCCTTATTTTTACTGCTGCCAATATCTTCTATATGTTATATTCTTTTTATGTAGATTCTGCTTGTTCTTACCATTTTACATAGGTAGCTTTTCTTGTTTTAATACTTTTTATTATTGATGAATTATTAATTAAATTATTACTTATATTTTTACCAGTCCTTTCTGTTTTTACATTTTAGCTCCAGTGTTTCCCGTAGGGAGCTCTCCACACCGGGGGCTGTCTCTGGTCCACCTGCGGGGTGCTGCCCTGGGGGTTGCTGCCCAGGGGGTTGCTCTGGCCTGGGCAGGTGTGGGCCCCTGTCTGTTTGGTCGGGGTGGCCCCTGTTGTGGCAGTGCCCTCTGTGGTGCTGGGGTGGAGTGACTATCAGTGTGGATGCTCCCTCAGATAGTGTTTCTTCACCTGGTTCCTCAGTGCCAAGCCATAAGCCAAATGTAATACTTTACTCCGTTACTGGTAAAGACTGTGTGCGAAGAGTGTGTGCGTGGGCTGGGTCTGTGCATGTGTGTGTGTTCCTAATGCTTTTAACATTTTTTGTTTTTTATTTGTAATATGTGTGTCCTTAATATGTAAAGCACTTTGCGCTACATCGATGTATTGAAAACACTCTATAAATAAAATTTGATTTGATTTGATATTGCGTGTAGTTAAAAGGAAAAGTGATGTAACACAGTGGTAAACGTGTCCCTGTCCCGGCTCTTCTGGAACGTGTTGCAGGCATCAAATTCAAAATGAGTGAAAAACAATAAAGTTGATCAAATTGAACATTGAATATCTTGTATTTTTATTGAAGAATTTTCAAATCAATGTATTTTGTTTTTATTTACATTTTACACAACATCCCAACTTGGGGTTTGTTAAAGTTGAATGTGAAATCATTTACATTACAAAATGTGACAAATTAACTTTCACTTAGTCTCAAATTTGTTAAAATGGTCTCAAAAAGCACCTGATTCCTGCCAACACCCTGTTAATGAACATTTCCTCTGACGTGTTATTTCACTCTTACAGGTGAACCAAACTCAGGCTTAATCCACATCAGTCTGTATAAATCATGATGTGTTGTGTCGGTTTCCTACATTGTTGGTGCTGTAGGTGGCGTTGCCAGCGTTTTGTAGGGTGAACCTCTCCACCCTCCTCTGTCGCTCTTGAAACATGCGAGAGCCTCGATTGGATGGGAGGTTGAGCTCCTCCATCATCACGTCTTTTGGAACACTGATCTTCTTCCCCAGGTTCAGATGATCTGGCACAATATGACATAAACCAAATTAATGTAGTTTTTTCTGTGCCCACGTGCACAAATCTATGTCCTAGAGTGTGATGTTCGTTATCGTTTCAGAGTCTACATGACTTTTAAACCAGGGGTCGGCAACGTTTACAATACAAAGGGACATTTTGGACAGAAAGAAAAAAAATAAGTGTGTAGAAAAATATTCCAAACCTTTCCATACCATATGACATATACAACACTATTTGGTTATTTTAATCTTTTTGTGGTTTTTTTCTTTTTATAAAACCTACTTTTTAAATGACAGTAAATTGTTTATTTTTTTGTTTATTTCTTTGATTATTGAATTCACTTTGGCAAATGTTTGTTTATTTAGCAGATTATTTGCTTAATGTTTAGCTTATTTCTTAAAGCAACTGTATTAATTTCTGTAAATTTTGGTTCGTAATTTGTGTAAAAATGAAATTTGTTTATTTGGTTTAATTTTACAATTTTCTGGTCAAAAAACCAACAACATTGGAATATTTACAGTTGCATGTAGGGGTGGGGCTAACTTACCTCGACTATGATTGGCTGGGACTTGACTTCATGCCATGAGGTCATGAGGGTGGAACTAATGGGTTTTATCTGGACTCTGATTGGTAATAGATTGTGATGTCGCAAATCACAAAAGTCAAAAGCTGCTATTTCGCTGATTTTTATTTTGTTCATTTTTGTTCATTTAAGTAATTTTTGTTTATTGTCTTCATTGTTTAATTTTTCTCCAGTTTTCATCACTTTGTGGATATTTGGCTCATTTTCTTCTATTTTGTTCAATTTTGGATCATTTTTATTTGCCATTTATTTTTCCATTATCTTGTTCATTTTGTTAATTTACTTCATTTTTTAAAAAATTTTATGCTGTGAACACTTCCTTTTTATGCATGTTATTATCTTTCACATTCTACATCTGTCGTTGCATGTATTTCTCAGGATTTGCATCACTGAGCAAGTTCAGGTTTTCATCGTATTTTTTATAAACCTCAAATCCAAAAAAGATGGATTTTACAGTATGGGAATTTTAAAGAGTAAAATATTCCTTTGTCTACCTATGTTTGATAGCTGTAGCCACCCTGTATGTGTGCAGTGCACTGTGGCAGTGGGTAATTCTAACCCTGTATAAACACATCCTGACATGTTGGTACACGACGGCAGCAGTTTCCAGACATTCAACAAGTTGGAGATTCAACATGGACTAATGAAAACCTGTGGTGAATCCTTGTGTCTTCTCTGATCTCCTTATTTCTGTCAACTTTGAACAGCTGCGGGGTCTGACATAAAAAACAACCCTTGCTCAGCATCACTTAGCT
>JAQQAE010013577.1:0-12698 GCA_029823295.1 Pseudamia nigra | reverse complement strand
CACCCCCCCCGACCCTCACGAGGATTAAGGGGTAGAAAATGGATGGATATTGTCATTTAGTTCATTTATTTGCAGAACATGGCAGTGGTCAAAATAAAAAAATGCACACAAAATAAACAAGTTCAAAGTAATTTTTTAAACAACACAATACTACTGTTTTAACTTAGGAAGAGTTCAGAAATCAATATTTGGTGGAATAATCTTGATTCACGTTTCTTCATTAAATACAATTTGGTTCAGGTGATCATCTGATCAGTACCTCAGGAGGTAGAATGAGGTGTGCTTGTGTTGAAACTCAACAGACACTGGAATGAAATGCATATCATACATGAAGAGATGCTGATTTCAGAAAAATGTTGAAGTGGTTTCTTAATTTTTTCCATAGCATTAGGCATTAGTGAGAATGTTGTTGCTCAAGGCACCTCAAGGCAAAACTTCCATCCTTCATCCACACTGTAGAAATGCACCGCCTTTTTATGGACCAAAGTCCCACAAGTTACATCTAAGAAAACAGCTAACCGGCCTTGAGAAGACTCTCCACCCACTTTCATCTTCCTGAAATTCAGCAGGGCACTAAGTATTTGTGGTGTTTCAATCCAACCTGTCAGTGAGCTGGAGTCTTTGCTTTTATCTGCTCTGCTCTGCTGTTAGAGTCTGCACATCTGGAGGCCTTCCATCACTAAATCTCTGTGGCTCCACTCTAGATCCCCCCTGTATGTTTAAGCTGTTACAAGAAACAGAGCTGCATGACCTTTTCATTCAGCTGCCCAGGCTGAGGACAGACAGCGAGTGTCTGTAGCCACGGCCAGCCACATGATGATTGCTGTGATTAGTATGCATAAATAAGAAAAGGCAGATCATTAGCACTAATTTATTCATATAACTGACAGGTCACAAAACATAGAGGGACTAAAGGTCAACTAAGTGCCCTCTTTGCTGTCTTAAAACATCAATGCTGAAATATGTGAGGGATTCACTGAAGTTGGCATTTCATAGTGATGTCAGCCAAAACTCTTTGTACATCTACGAAAGGCTGACACCTCAGTGCAAAATGCATCATGTATATTTCACTGTAAACGATAGCAACTGTAAATGAAATGCAGGTGTGGAGTTCTTGCAATTTCCATTAGTTTTGATCTTCATTTTGTATTTCAGTTTTTATTTAAATTTCTGGTTAGTTTTACTGTGTAAGTATAGAAGAAGTTTTACTTTAAAATGCATGCACAGAAATTGGTAGATTTGTTTGAGTTTTCTTTTCGTTTAGTTTGCTTTTTCAGGTTTATGAGCAAATAGTAGCTGATATATAAAAACTGAAAAGATGACTTATAGTAAAGTTGAGGTCTATATTTTTGGCTCCTTTGATTTTGGCTAATATTTTTGACCTCAACTATACAAACCATTGTTTGACCCATATGATGAAGTGGTATAGAGACAACGGAAAAAAATCATGGGGGAAATGAAAATGATGCTTGCATTAGCATGTGTTTTGTTGCATTGTCCAGTGTAGTTTTTATTCAGCTTTCATGTTTGAAAAGAGTTTTTATTTTAATTCAGTTCAGTAAATTATTTTTTTCATTGCTAAGTTTTAGTCTCGGTCATCATTAATTATATTGACCCAGTGCAGGAGAAACTGATAAAATTAATCTGCCATTACACCATAATGTTTTATCATATTAGCTGCCAACATGATTGATGCTACATTCTTACTATATGAAACAATGGCTCATCTTTATCCAAGAGGTTGGAGAAGGACACTGAGATCTACAGTAGGTCCAGTTTCAAGGCCTTGCTGTCTGATCGATATCTCAGCCTGGGTTTCATCCCCTAGAGCCTCTAATGGCAGGAACCTCTGGAGCCGCAGTAATGCTATCTTTGTAAAGGGGGGAAGGACTAAGACCCTTAACAGCATGCTGACGCTCTCATCTGCAATAAATCCTAGCGTTGGAAAAAGCAACTTTCCACAGTTTCTCTACAGACAGAAAGGCAGCATAAAAAAGAAGCCCATCAAAACCTTCAAAAGAACAATAACTCAGTGCTGGCTGCGCCATTTATACCTATTTTTTGGAGGAAACTCTGAATAATGGCCTCCATATAACAGAGGTTGAGCTCCCTGCTGAAGAGGGCTTTGGACTGCAGATACCACGGAGCACACAGAGTGGCAACCCACCTCCTCAAGGCTCCGGCCCTGCAGTCTGGATCCACAAAGAGGCACCAAGTAATGGCTTCCTTATGGGCCCCCGACGCAAGACTGATGGGCTGACAGAAGGTATGTTAAATATCTCCTGTTCTAACTGCTACATCGGGGCTCTGACCTTCTCTAAAACAAGGGCTTAACAAGAGACTCCGAGGGTCAGGGCAGAGGTGATCAGTCACGAGTAGCATTGCATGAGGGGGAATCATTCAGGTCGCACGATTAAAGCTCTGGGGTGTGGTGAGAAAGTTACAGGATTCTACACGTCATCAATGAACCGCATGATTCATATTAATATTGACAAGTGATGCTTTAGCAGAGATTAAACACAAAGTTCTTGTAGAGAGTGCAGTTAGTGTCAACAACATAAATTGATGGTACAACATTGAATTATATCTTTTAAACTGTAATAAATGAAAGTTGTTTTTTCTGCATAAACTGACCAACTGTTGTCATGTATAATTTCATATTCAACTACATCTGATGGCAGATTATTATAGTGTTTGTGCAATGTTGATAGAGAACATATTATCAAGAGTAGCATAAGCCCAGAGAAAGACAAAAAGAATGTTATAGAGGGAAGAAGGCGAATGAGATCTTAAGACAAAGACAGAGGGAAAAAAAGAAAAAAATCTCACCTGAGAACAAAGCAGCATGACAAGCTCCACCACTGAAGTGCTTGACTTCATGCATACTAAACCTGCAGTAACAAAACACAAGCAAATAAATTGCCTGCTACACATAAGGATTACAACATTGTTAATTTACAACCAACCAATGATATTTGTATTTTAATTCATCATTTTTCCCAAATCAAATTTGTCCAGCTGGAGAAAACCTCCTACATCATGTTTCCAATTTGCCCATCACACAAAAAAAAAATTTGCATCTGCAGAGAATAAATGTGCACTGAACGGATCCACATGTGATAACCACCCACACACACACACCCATATCTACTTTCACACATGCACACACGCTCGCAGGAGTGAACACAGACATTCACAGCTTCTACCCTCATCTCCATTCTGTAGACGTCGGGCTGCAGAAGCAGACAACTCTCTAATGAAACAAGGGCAGGTGTGAAAAGCTCATTTGCAGAAACAATGGCTGCAACTGGTCTTGATTTCTGCACCTCTACCTCCTTCTGTTGCTCTCAGTGAAGACCATTAAAGCTGCAGTCATTAGTAAAGGAAAGAAAGCCTCACTCTATGACTCATTATAGGCTGCCAGAAGTAGAGCCCTGTGTCATACAGCTGCCATTGTTTCACATATGATGGTGTGTCAGGTACAGAAGGAACTAGAATATTCTAAATATGAGGTGTCAATTTGGTTATTTATAGCTACGTATAGTACATGTACCATGCACTGGTAAGTTTACAATATGTACAGTACGTTTCAGCAGTTTAATATCATTTCTTATTGCTATGGCTAAAATTTTTAATCTCTAAATAGTATGCCTTGTCTACGTAAAGTCAAAATATTTTCTATGAGTGTGCCATGCATGCATGGCACAGAGAAAGATAAAAAAAGGTTTCATAATGATTTATATGAAAGAAAGAAACATAAAGTTAAAGCTAATGAGGCCCTTTTAATTCTTTACAAGATAATAACATTATCATGTGTAAACAAATCTATTACAGTGTTAATAATACATTGTATGTTTATAATGCACTATTCTCACTTTAGAAGTAAGAGCTGTAAAAACAAAATACAGGTAACCCCAGTAAATGCATAATAAATGTAATGTCTCAATGTTGATAAAGAAAAAAGTTCTATAATAAGTACATAATAAGGAATTGTGTCAAATGTACTGTATTAGTAATATACTACTACAAACCATTATTTAAAACTCAGAAAGGTTTTTATTAATTCTGTCTACAGAGTTTTTTTTCATTATCAGTTGTATGTCTTGGTTTGTGTTGTATATTTTTCTTCTATTTGTATTTTAGTAATTGTTGGGTTGGTTTTTGATCCTTTCAGTTAATTTTCATTTAAATTTGTACATGAAGTAAATTTGTGACTTGCTGTGTGTATTGGGTAAAACCATTGATTTTTTTCGATGATTTGTCACTGTTGAGGATTCTGTTGTGATGTCTCTTGTCTGGGTTGCTCATTATCTTAAGGTGATTAGTGATGGACTGCAGCTTTGAAGCCAAACCTTATTTAAAGATGGCCTTTCAATTGTTCAATGAAATGTTGCCTGATGAAGGTCTAAGGACCGACGCGTCGCTTAGGTAAAATAAAGAGACATTTTCTACAAGGTGAAGGCAGTGTGAGGGTTTTTTTCCTTTATGTTTTGATGTATTTTTGCTCCTTTGCATGTATCTTGGACAAACAGATGTGCAAAACTCTCTCTATTTTTCTTACAGCTATTAACACATTTCTTCTCATGAGCTAAACAATAACCTTGAAGAATGTACAAAATTAGATACTGAATAATTTTTATCACATAGGAATCTTAATCATCATATCTTCTAAGAGCCTACAGAGACCTCAATGACAAGAATTAACGCAGCTTTCTTAAAACTTGATATGTTGCTTTAAAAATGTGCTCTTCATTAAATTCATATAATCATGAGATGGGTTTATTCAATTCAATTATTGTTCTTTTGCACCAAGACAAATTCTCTTACGTGTCTGAATAGACGAGATCAAAACTATGCCAGTCAGAGACATTTTTTGTGGATATAGTTTTGCTTCTTTGAGTTTTTTACAGTCTAATAGAATGTAAAATATTTCCAAACACTGGACAGTGGAATCTTTTGAATACCTCTATCTGACTGTCCCAGAGAGCATATTGTAAATACTCTGAGAGGATGTGACCCTTCTCTTGTACACAGAATGCCACAGCTGACCTCTTGTTATAGCAGTGACTCGCTAAGCCATAAGTCAGTCCAGTCTGACACAGGAGTCAGGTGGCCAACTGACCCTGGCCTTGTGCTGGTAGACAAACTAAATGCATTCTATTTAAACACGGCCTGCCAGTCGTTTCCTGTAAACAGGGCAGGGTTAAGGCCCGGGTGAATGTGGTATTGTGGAGCAATGTGTCGGCAAGCTGGGCCACTCAGGGGACAGCAAGAAGCAGGCGGTAGGCATCACAACAGCAGCAGTGTTCACACACAGGGCCTTACCCACCAACTCCAAGTGTAGAGCTCAGGGTGCACTCAACATAATTGCCACAGTGACCACATGTCTGTACAGGGGGTGGAGGAATAGGGGTGAGGCGAAGGGGCACACAGGGCACAAGGGGGCCTGACCTCGGGCAATCTAAGAAGTGATGGATGGCTCGTAATTACTGGTAAATGGAGCGCCTTTGCACTACAGCACAGTATTTCAACTGTGAGGCCAGGAAGGGTGGCAAAGAGAAAGAGAAGGAGGAATCGCAAAATCAGCTCATTTGAACAGTACAAAAACCAATCAGAGTAGTACAGTAACATCGTAGATTTAAAGTGTGGGTGGTTTGTTTTTTTTCTGACATACCTGCTGTAATCCCTGTCAGGGCAGACTTTTCACAGACCTATACAGGGTTAAACATGTCTGCTGAAGTGTGCTGAGGCCAGAGCTGTCTATCTACGACCTTGTTTGTGGGGTTACAGTCTCAGCTCAGCTCTGGTTTGTCAGCTTGGCCAGTCTGCTGACAGACTTTGAGTGAAAGGGTAACAGACATATTCACACTTGTCAAGGCTATGCTACCTGATTTTTCATCCCCTTCCCCTGAGCTTGAGTGAATAGCCTTAGACACATGTGCATGCCATACCCTCCTGTCTATTTACATACAACATGTATATGTGTGTATGGCGTCTGATTGATATACGCAGGGAAAATGTCCAGTTTGTGGAACTTTACTGACTGGAAACATTTTTTTTAAAAACCAATTTGTGATTCTGCAAATGCCCTTTTAACAAAAGTGAAATGCAGAGAAAACCTTATGCTTGCGCTTGTGTTTTTTTCCAACTTATATTTACACAAATGTTAATGGCCTTTGAGCTCACAGCAATTTTTGCCACTAGGGTCCTCAATCATAACAACAGCTAGAGACACAGATGTGAAGTAGCCTGTTATTTTCACCACCACTGCCAATGAACATCCATCTGACTGACTTAGGCACAAATCCTGTTTTCAAACAAGACAAACATGACATTACATTTAATGAGGTACAGTATGTTCATATGATGGCAGTTTAACCTAATATGATGCCATCTTTCCCTACAAAGTGCAGTAACTCTACAAACAATGAAACAGGGAAAAATAAACTTCAAGCTTCTGATTTACTTCTGTGATTATTTTAAGAAATTTTTGGTATTTTTTAACACTTTAAAAAAAAATGTATTTTGCTTCTGATTTGGTTAATCCGAAGGAAATCATAATGTTATTTTTTCTCCTGATTTTGTAAGGTTTTTTTTTTAACATGGTCTTGCTAATTTTGTTTATTGTCCCTCATTTCCTGGAATAATTTGCTCATGTTCCTTCGAGATGTGTTAATTTTTGTTAATTCTGCCTGTTTTTTGCTCATTTCCTTGACTACTTTGTTCATTTAGCCTCTGATTTTGTTAATTTATGTTCACCTTACTTCTAAGATTAATCACTGTCTTGATTATTTTGACCACTTCAAGGGGAAACAAAACTAAAAACAATAACTCACTGAATAAGTGTTTTTCTTGGCTTTGATTTTGTATTGTCGGCAGATTTTACTCCTTACTTTCTCAGAGATGAAACATGAGTCAAGACAGTTTGTCACCAACTAAATCAGACTTCACAAAATCCAGCTATAGGGTGAACTCAGTTTTAACCCAATATGGTGTTACTACATGTTGAATTTGTAGGGCAGTATTGGCTGGTGACCAAATGAAAAATGTTTTCATGTTGAGTAAATTTACATATTTCTCTGAAATCTAAAATTACTGAATTTGTCTGATATAAGGCAAGAACAAAAGTCAACAAAACAGAGACCATTGATGCAACCACTATTGTAATAAGTAGTGCTACCATTACCACTGTTTCAATAGCAGTTGCTTGACATGGTCTCTATTGTATAAATGTCGCTAGTGTAATAATATTTTAAAATACAAATGGATGCTTTTATTGGGAAATTGGAGATAAATTGTGTGATTGCTTCAGGGAATGGCATTTGTTTGGAAGAATCTCAACGTAACTGAGAACATTTTCTGCTGAAATCAACCACTATTGTAATAACCGTTATTACAATAGTAATGCAATAAAATATTGTATTAAAATCTGTTACAATAGTGGTTGCAACAGAGCATAAACCTAGTAACTTATAGTGAGTTTGACATGGAACTGTTAAATATTTTACCTTTAAGGCTTGAATTAAAAGCCTTTGAAAATACAGATTCTTACAATATTGTGAATACCACATTATTTTAAAGTTCACAGTCATGACTTACAATTTTAACTAACAATGTAAACAATTAGCATATAATTGATAGACATAAAAGAGGAAGTGTGCCAAACAACTTCTCTCAGAAACTACTGTACAGTACTTTACTGAATAAAGTCACGCAAGTGCATTCCTTCAGCTTGCTGTCATTCTCTGCATAGACCCCTGAAAGTAATATTGTTTTAGTTTACACTTAAAAGAATAGACGTTGGCAGTGAGAGAAAGCAGAGATTTCATTTCAGTTGGTGCACACTGCGAGTCAAAAGGCCACACACAAATAGTTTGCAATCTGAGCAAAGACACACACACTCACACTATGCACACATGTGCTGGCTGCAGTGGCACTCTGTTGTTTAGAATAAAAGCCAAAACAGGCCTGGGGAATAGAATGGCAGCACACACAGATGCGAGTGAGAGTCCCTGAGGTTAGGCACACACAGCGCTGTGAGAGGCTGCCAACCTACAGCCTGAAGAAGGCACTGGGAGCCTTCACACAGCCACCAGGAAACCAAAACTCGAGCTAAAACTAGAGCCCTGAGTGGAATCAAACACATCTGCAAATAGAAAACCATAAGGCAATGCTTCAGATGAAATCTAACTGATACAGATTTAAAGTAGGTTTTTAAATAGTGAATCCTCATTTTAATTTCAGTTCTTCGGTACATTTCTTCAACATTACTTCATAATCTCCATGGCGTGACTAAAAAAATGAACAAAGCCTCAACAGGAACGTATTCTTCATGGGGCTGCAAAATTAGCCACATCACAAAATTGTAAAATGAGAATACTATATCAACCTGTGCATATGTAAGTAACTAATCAAAATTTAAAGGATCAAATTTGGGAGATTTTAGGTTGCTCTAATTTGAAGAAATGGAACAAATACAAGCTCTGTTGTCTGGCAATATTTTTCTATCTTTTGTCCTATGTTTTATGTTTCACTTGGCATTTTTAAATGATTAATACATACATTTTCCTTGACAACTAAGCAAAGAAACTGAAATCACAATATTTCCCACAATAATTGCAATGTAGTTTTTCATGAAATTGTGCAGCCCTAATTCTTCATTTTGTTTGTATGTCAATGGATTTGAATCTATAAAGGTAATGCAGAGAAAATCAGCAATTGTAATCACGTAAAAAAGAACAAAAGTTTCACAGTGCAAAAAGACAATGTCATTCACAGATTCAATGGAAATTAGAATAGTGTGTAATTAGTAAAAATAACTAAAGGAAAAATCATTCTGCACATGTCTCTAAGGTCATAAAGCTTACAAAGGTACGAGTGAGAGGGAAATCATTTTGCTAGTGTGTGGCAAAGACCAAAAATTATTTTAACAGTTATTTTCATTTCAACATGACATCTGTTGTGACTTTGGGCACAAATGTTTAAAAAATACTACAACAAGGAATAAACCCTCAATTCGTGGAATGATGAATGAAGAAGACAAAACACACAAACGGTACAAGACGAATGAAAGGGAAAGCGGATTTAACACGACTGTGACAAACCCCCACACTGACTCTGAAATAGTGACTCTCCTGACAACACTTGCTACTGTGTATACATCCATCATGAGGCAAGTTATGGAGGGTGAATAATGGTGGAGACATAGAGGCAAGAATCCACAAGCAGCTTAATGCAGTATAGGATATCTGTACCTTCTATAAGCAACTCCTGTCCATGGCTGCCCAGTAGAGTACGTGACAAAAAGGGTGCAAAGTCCACAAAGATTTCTCTCAGCAGGGGCGCCACCTTCTCCAAAGCCCTCTCAAGCTTTGTAGTGATGCTGTCAAACAGAATACACAAGAACGAAATAAGAAAAGGAAATGAAACATCCAAATCAAAGTGAAAATGTATCTGTAAGGGAGGCAATATTTGGACCATCCATTACGGCAAGGTAGACAAAGAGTAGGGTAAATGTATAGGCGTCACCCTATCAGTGCACACAGCCACCAGGAGTTGGTGTGCGACACCTGGCAGGTGCACAGGGTCAACAACATACTTCAGAGGATGCAAACCAAGCCTGATATCATGGCAGAATACTGATACTATCATCAGTTTTCATCATTGTCTTCAATGAGGCAAGATCTGATGCTTAAAAGCCACATAAACGGCACTCAAACAGGATTTCATACCAGATGTTTGCATTCTTTGTTGTGACATGTTACCAGCCTCGTACATGGGATTACAGTTGTTGTACACTGTAGAGGGAAGTTCTTTATCATTCTATACACTCACTACATGCTGCTGCTTGACATTATCTAAGCACCTTAGAGAAACTGTGAGCTGGAGTCAAGCAGCCATACGATTCAGGCTGTATACAAGCAGAGATATGACTCAAGCTGCAACATATCTCTGTGCTGCTAAATGGAAAGTGGAAACACACTGATACAGGGCATCATAACAAGAGTGGAAGCTTGTTTTCCCAGCCACGATGAGAAAACAGCAGCAAGACAAAGGGTAATGAGGAGGAAAAGGTTTGGTTTGGGGATTTGTATGTTTGTTTGTCGTGAAGTTTTGTTTCCCAATCTTCTCTGCACATACAGTACATGTAGTGTAATCCACCTTGCAGCACCTTGGGGAAAACATAGCAAAGGGATGACAGACCAGTACAAAAAGAAGGGTGCGGGGGGGGGTGTAACTATCAGAAATGTCCTTGCCTACACTGGCCTGCACCTCTGGAGGTTGCCTGTATTCCTGTCATGGAACTAAGAGGTTTGAGTTCAGGAGATGTCATTTCTTGTCGTGGTGGACACTGGTCCACCTCACAAAAGGCACTGAAATAGAGACAAGAATGAAAAATGAACCACAGGCAACAACTGCTTCATGTTATTTGTTCTGTTCAGTAGACTGCAACTGAGAATATTTCTTAGATGTTGTTTCTAAAATACTTGTAAGTTGGGTATCAGCATGCTCTGCAGCAAGACAGTATGATCACTGACATCACAGTTATGCTAAGTGATGTCGGTTACTGCTGCCATGGCAACAGTATCTCTTCCTCTAGCAGAGCAAGGAGAGAGAGACAGAGAGACGCGCTAGAGAAAAAAGAAATGCCCAGGGATCTCAGCAGTCATTGGAAGCCCGTCACAAAGTATTAGAGCATGTGAAGTAATGAGTCAAGGTCACAATAAAATTCACACAGGTTTATGCAAATGTTAAATGCAAAATGCAGTGAAACTGATTTAATTTTCTATTTTGTTTGTCTCCTTTGGGATAAAGCAAAACCCCTGAATTAACCATCATTCAATAAAAGTGATCATGTGAACAAATAGAATCAGATGCAAAAAAGTCATCAATTCAAACAAAGGGCAAAAGTTTAAGAACATGGCAAAAATGTGGAAAGAATCACATTTGACTGACAAGATTTATTAAAATATGCAGAAATAAGTGGCTGGGTAAGCAGAAAAGAGTGTGTTGTACCTCATGTTTTCAACAGTGTCTTCAGGCATGGGGGCCACCGTCTGCACAGCCGGAAGATTCTTACTTGTGGCTCCGTTCACAAAAGTAGATGAAGATGAGCTTGAGGCAGTAACATCAGTGGCACCTGCAGGAAAAACCAACAAACACATGCAGCCTTACAGCAGTGCAAGGATAATTATAGATGTACATGTCTAAAAGTAATCACAGAGTAAGCCGTTTGAGAGGGAGGTATTTCTGAAGCATTCTTAACGTATTGTTCTGAATTCTGATGGACTGATGGTAAACATTAAATTGAGTGACTTTCAAATTTAGTGTCATTTGTAGCATGTAACAATATATAACTGCATGGAGAGTGGAGTAAAGAAAAAGTGAAAGCAAAAACAAAATCAGTCAATCTTAGTCCAACTAAACTGTGACCTAGCCGCAAGAGAAGATACTATTCTGCTCAATAATACAAAATATTACAAACCACATGATTCATTATTTTCTCAAAGTCAAAAGAATAAGCATTTAGTAATAAAAGCTCAAACTAAACTGCATGTCATAGACAGCCAGTACCTATGATAATTATTCTGACTGGTTTTGTTCGAGGTTCAAACTAGTGGACGTAAGATCACTGAGTGTAGGCAGCTTATGGCTTTGGCTAAAAGCACACTTTGACTTGGATACATTTCTCACATTCCTGCAGAGGGGCTTGAAAAGAGAGGGAGATTTTTTATGGAGCGCATTAAAAAGGTGTTGGAGTTCCTAATGGTTCTGGGTGTTAAGTGGTTCCTTTCAGACTACAGGCATCCTGAGGTTTAACCCGCTCAATGCACCAGGGCCCCACAGAAGCACCAGAACAGCAGGGGGGATGGAGAGGGGCAACCAACCAATGAGACAGGATAAACACTACACAAGCATAAAGGTAAGAACAATTAAAATGCATTTGTTTACTTGCGTACATGTGGTGAGAAATATTAAACAGTTTGATTTGGTTAAATTAGGAGGATTCCAAAGGCTGCAGGACAAAGTGTTTTGTACGTTGAGCTGCTAGCACTGATATAAAGTTTCAGAGGGCCATCTAGTGGTAACAACAAGCCATAGCAGCACTTAGGCTATCACATGATGCTGAAAAGGTCCGTAGTTTCTGATTTTACCTTGAATTCAATGAACAGAAGAAACAGATTTTAACAGCAACCGTTCAGATAAAGAACTCTAGAATTTCACAAAATGTATTTTTACTTGAAAATACATCATACCGGCAGGAGTTAACAGTATTTTTAGTGTGAAGCTATATTTAATACCCTTTATCTTGACCTACCTGTGGTGTTTATCATGCTTTTGGGGGTTGCAGAGGCAGCAGCAAAGATGTTGGGGGTGCTGGCGGCTGTCAGGCCAGTAGAGGTGCAGCTGCTGCCCACTGTGTTGACTGCAAGGCTGCCAGAGGAGGCCTTCTTTACAGGCACCACCACACTCCTACAATGGACACACACACACACACAACATGTCTTACTTAAACACTGTTCAAATATAGCATCAGTTATACTAAAGTTAATTATTATAGTTCGCTTCACTTCAGTGGCCTAAAAAAATATACAAAATTGGTAGATGAGTGGTGCTATATAGTGAGCAGAAAAAAATGATTGTTTCATTCAGATTTAACCGATTAGCACCCCCCCCCCCCCGATTGCTAATCAATG